>PXOB01000133.1:0-24565 GCA_003012115.1 Trichothecium sympodiale
AAAAAAAAAAAAAAAAAACCTGGCAACAGCAGCAAAGATGCGTTCCTTTCTCCCAAAAAATGTGCCAGCCATTATGTGGAAAAAGGATGTGTGTTTCTCCATCGTAGCGTTTGTTCTGGATGATGTTCTGGATGAGGGGTCTTTTGAAACGTTGAAACGTGGGGGCCGAGCAAGGAGGTTGGCATGGTTTGCTAAGCTTTTCGCACCAAGAAGACATTATTAGTCGTGGTTTATATACTACTGCATACTATAATACACCTGTATAAGTATTTATATCCAAGTAAACTAGATATGGAAAGTTTTTTTTCCCTTCGTAAACTCATAATGAAAGGGGAAAAAAAAAAGAAAGAAAGAAAGAAACTATTTGGAAATCGAAAATCAAATTAGACTACTTTGCGTAATCAGGTATATATCGTAGATGCTACGATTAATTTTTAGTTCCTTCTATTTATTTCATTGTGAGTTCATGGGGAAAACACAAACTGAGACACAGCCGTTTCAGCACCATGCGCAATTTCAACACCCGGGTCGTGGTCGGACAAAGTCCGGACGCTACCTCGCGCAACACTCGAAGAAAACCTTGATGACAATAAGTTCGGTTGGGTTGGTTGTTGGATGATTCGACAGAGCTTCAACTGATTACTCCGTAGATGCGTGCATGTTTAAACGGTTCTCTTGCAAGCTGCCGTTGCGACACATCGGCCAGCTCTTAAAAAACATGGTGGCTTGGTAAGAAGAGCTCATCAAATCGCACACTGTTTTGGCAGAAACCTACCTCCTTGTTCCCTCCCACCTTTGTTGATTTAATTAATTTAAGCGAGCTCGTCGAGAGACTTTGTTTGCTGGACCATAATATCATTCATCACATCCGGTTTAGTATGAATGCGCGAGGTATGCAGAGCTGTCTTTAGCTGGTAAGACAAAATGTTGCCTTGTTTACTTACGTCCTGTTTGAAGGACACACAATGTCAACACATGCTGATACATGGGCGCGTTTAGAAGTGAACACCGCGCTGCTACATACTCTGAGGGCCTGACTTGGAAGGAAACCAACTGACTCTAATACGTTTTGCTGGTGCGGAGAGACGAAAAGACGCACCACTCAAAAAGCATGAATCGGTTCGAGCGGTTCGAGCGGTTCGAGCGTTGCTGCGAATCGGTTCGAGGGGTCCGCACACCTTTTGGTCCATGTTCGAAATTGGGCTTCTCATATCACCAAAATCCATTCTCTTGGTGAGTGTTGTAAGAGGGCGGCTATAGAAGATGATTGAACAAGGCTTAGCCAATCAGTGAAAGAACAACCTAATAAGTGATCAGAGGGTAGGCAAAGTTAAAAAAAAAAAAAAAAAAAAAAACAGAACACGTACTATCCAAGGCACAAACCCGGGAGAGTTTTGGGGAAACCTTCACGCCACCCGTGGAGTTCAGTTCGTCTTGGAGCGAAAAGCCAGAAAGTTCGGCAGCTAGTGGGACGCCACAAGCCTGGTACTCATGGTCTGTGGCTTTGCTCCCGTGGCCCGCGGTGAACGATTGGGCCGGTGAACGATTGGGCCTTGATTTGGGGATTTGGGGACGGAGGGGGCAAGACGACCCAGCCCAACGGCGATCGCGATTCGCTGTAGTACCCAAGGCTACTGCAATTATCAAGGAACGACCACCCCCGGTTGTAGTAGGTAGCAGCTGCCATCGCCGATACTACCCTTAACCCTACCTTGATCATTACGCTTTGCCGCTGCTCACATTGCTTGCTCATTTCCCTCGTCAGTCTCTTTTTCCCTTTTTATTCTCATCTTTTTTTAACAAGTACTTTCTTTCTTCGTCTTTCTTTACTGTAACGCAGCCCTTGATGATTTTCGCAATCACCACTGCCGATCGTTGACGCTGAGCGGACGCAAGGACAAGCTCGCAAATTGCGTCGCCGTCGCGCGAGGGGAAACCTTGTTCCCCCCAGTCTGTCAAGTCAAGTCTCACCTTCAACTCGACGTTACCGTCTTGCGCGCGCGCAATTTCCCAAACGCCGGGCAGCACCAACCAAGGGAAAAACTGCACAGAGGGCACATCCCGGTTTCTCGCTTCGACAATCAAACTCACCCTTTCCCGGGGCTCGAAGCCTTGAGCACGAGCAATTGCCGAACGACGCAACATCGACAAAAATATCGATAAATAAACGGGGAGGGCAGGCAGGACGGCAAAACCATGACTGACATTTCACCACGTGGCGTTCGCTTCTCTGGTGGCGCCACCGCCGACGGTAACGACGACGCCGAAATTTACGGCAAAGCAGCCCCGATTCGTTCGACAACGGTCGTTGACGACCATGACAACTACTACGAGGACGCCGAGGACGAGGACGATGATGACGATGAGGAGTATGCGCTGCCCAACACCAATGGAGGAGGCGATCCCCATGCTGGCGAGCGCCAGGACGAACTGCCCTCCCTCGTGCGGTACTCGGATCACGCGAGTCACGCAGGGTCGACGACCTCGCTTCCTCCCGGCACCGTGGTGAACGGCATCAGGAGCCAGAGGAGCGCCGACGATGGCTCTCTTGCCAACGCTGGTCGCCCTCAACGGCCACTTGGTCCTACACGGACCCCATCGAGCACGTACAACCCGTCCACCTCCCGCAAGCCTGCGCCTTCCCAGCCCGCACCATCCTTTGTCGAGTCCATCCGGTCTTCTAGCAAGCCCCGGCTACGGCAGAGCGAGAGCCGCTTCAAGGCGCAGGAGAAGGCATACGTCGACAAGTTGAGGCAGGACTACTCCAAGGAGTACTTTGCGCCTTACCAGTCGGTCAACGGCGGAAGTAACTTCAACGACTCCGACTCCGAAGGGGAGACGCCTTCGTCCGAGGGACCCTTCGAGGATCGATTTGACCAGGAGACCATCATGTTTTACGGTAATGACGAAATGCAGCCGACGGACGAGGACATCAAGGATCCCGAGAACCGCGAGAGGCTGGAATGGCACAGCATGTTGGAGGCTGTCTTGACGGGTGACGTTGTGCGGCAGGAGAAGAAACGGTTGATTGGTTCTGCCGATCAGCAGGTGGGCAAGATGGCTCACAAGTCGGAGCTTTGGCTTGGTGTACGTTCCAAGGTCTGCGGTCGGCATTTGCCTGTTCAGCGTCGAATGGTTGAAGAGGCCCGCTCGTCACTCGACCGTATTCTCGACGAGATCGTCAACTTCGAGGTCAAGGGTGAGAGTGAGGTTGGAAAACCGCCGTATGAGCAGGTCAAAGACATCGTGGCAAAGATTGAGAAAGCCGAGAGTCTCTACCCCTCATGGGCATCGCTCGCCGCGGAACACAAGACCGCGGACTCGCCACTTTTCCACGAAGCTTACGACTCCATCTTATCATGGTACAACACCAACGAGATGATCAACACCGAGCTTTCGATTTTGAAGAAGTGGGTTGGCAACGAAGAACTCGACTTCAGCCGGACTAAGCAGCGATCACCCGCCGTGCACGGCATTAGCAGTGACGAGACGTCGTTCTTGGATCGGCTCATGAAGGAGGATGGCTTGCAGTCGCTCTACAATGACAACGAGGGGTCTACGCAGAAAGGCATGCTCCGGCCCATTTCTTCAATCATCAGCAAAGCCAAGGAGACGCTGATTCGCAACTCGGCAACATTCCAGAAGCGCCACTTGCCGCCGTATCTAGACGAACTGCTCACCCTCATCAGTTTCCCCTCCCGCTTGATTGAGGAAATCATCAAAACCCGCCTGGCGTATGCGCGAAGGGTTAAAGACACGACGCAGCAGAACCCATTGATGCAGGAGCAGATGACTTCTCATTTCCAGCTTCTCCTAAAGTTTGCCATCAGGATCAAGGTGGAATACTCGTCCATCGCCGATCCAGAAGACGGTTGGGATCTTCCACCATTCATCGACGAATCGTTCGATCAAGTGGTCTTGGATGCCCTCAAGTATTACTTCAAGATGCTGAACTGGAAACTGAGCGGCAACAAGAATACGTTCAAAGAAGCTGAGCTGCTGTTCCAGGAGTGGGACTTTGCCAACTATATCGGAAGCCAGCTCCAGCGTGGTCATATCGAGGTTGCAGAGCAGTTTAGTTCACTTACTTTCAAAGCCTTGAACCGCCTGAGCCAGACTTTCGAGAAGGAGTTGCAAGTCAAGCCCAAGGAAAGCGCCGCCGACATGAGTAAGCGCTACAAGGCGTGCCTCGACTCCGTACGAGTGCGGCAGAGAATGCTACAGCGTTTCTCGAGGATGCTTAATGGCAACTACGAGCATGCCGCCGACTACAGCATCAACTTCTCCCCCGACAAGATGCGCAAGTTCTATGATCAGTTGGCTGCTACTGGCCACGTCCACGTTCAGACGGATGTTTTTGAGAACGACGGCATCTTCATCATAGCCTCGCCTGGTCTCCAGTCGAAGCTCGAGGTGATTCAGGAACTGATGGCCATCACTTCTGATGATCGATTCCCAGATCAGTTGACTGAGGATTACATCCTTTTGCTACGGCCCGAGGATACGTTCAACTGGTTTGCCGAGACGGTAACGGTTTCGCTCAGAGAGCAGAGCATCGATCTGAAGCGTGGTCAACTCCGCTTGTGTGCGTCAAGCTCCCAGGCGCTCCCCAGCGCGCGGAGGGCTTTCCTCGACGCTGTTGACATGCACGTCGACCTGATCCAAGAATCCAGACCGAACATCTACAAGGTCAACCACAGACTTATGGAGATCCGTCGTGTGGCCTACAAGCTCTCCAACACCTTCATGGACAGTGTTGAGACTATTCGGAAACAGACTCTAGGCAAAGACTGCCAGGAGCTCATTCAGACTTGCTTCGTCTTTGCCACAGAATTCGGTCAGCGTTCATTGCTGTATATGGACAGCAATAGACGGCAGATGAACAACCTCAAGCTGACCAAGCTAGCGCTGGACTGGATCAGCTTCATATGTAATGACTGCATCGCTTCAGATCGAAAGACGTTCCGTTGGGCTGTCTTGGCGTTGGAATTCGCAATGGGTATGACGCGCGGGCGGCATATCCTCGCTCTCGGAGAAGAGGAGTATGCTCAGATGAGGTCCATGGTTGCTGGTTGCATGTCGCTGTTGATCTCGCACTTTGATATCATGGGAGCACGCTCCAATCTTGCGGCACAAGCCGAAAGGGACAAAGTCGAGGCCTTGGTTGGGCAGTTCAGGAGACTTGATAAGAACAGGATGCTGGACGACGCAGAGGCCTCAAGATGCATCACGGAACAGCGCATGGAAAGCTTGGAGATGGTCGATAGTTTCCGGCGCGAGAAGGAAGCCGAACGCCAAGCTCTGGGACGCGTCTTGGAGGCTAACACTGAGGCTGACCGTTCGCTGGCGTACCTTTCATCCTCGGCGACTAATGTCACGATACGCTGGCAGCAGGGGCACTTTGTTGGCGGAGGCACCTTTGGCAACGTCTACGCCGCCATGAACCTTGATTCCGGTCATCTCATGGCAGTCAAGGAGATTCGGTTGCAAGATCCCAAGCTCATCCCCACCATTGCTGAACAGATCAAGGAGGAGATGGGTGTTTTAGAGGTGCTTGACCATCCCAACGTTGTTGCCTATTATGGTATCGAAGTTCACAGGGATCGCGTTTACATCTTTATGGAGTTTTGCTCTGGCGGTTCCCTAGCTAACTTGCTTGAGCATGGCCGTATCGAGGACGAGCAGGTCATCATGGTGTACGCACTTCAGCTTTTGGAGGGATTGGTGTACCTCCACCAAAGTGGCATTGCCCATCGAGACATCAAGCCAGAGAGTAAGAACATCCATTTCTCCCTGCAACACATGACAAGATAGCTAACATGGTTTTACTTCTCTCTCTTCCAGATATTCTACTTGACCACAACGGCATCATCAAGTACGTCGATTTTGGCGCGGCCAAGGTCATTGCTCGACAAGGACGGACGTTGGCCGCCGACCTGCACGCCACGAAACCAAACAAGTCAATGACTGGCACTCCCATGTACATGTCTCCAGAGGTGATCAAGGGCGACAACCCAGGCCGAGCGGGAGCTGTGGATATCTGGTCATTGGGCTGCGTCATTCTTGAGATGGCAACAGGCCGGCGCCCTTGGGCTAACCTCGACAACGAATGGGCCATCATGTATAACATTGCACAAGGCAACCCGCCGCAACTACCTGCTGCAGACCAGCTTAGTGCGCAAGGTATTCATTTCCTGAAGTGCTGCTTCAACAGGGACCCTGCGAAGCGTTCTTCGGCGGTGGAGCTTCTTCAGCACGAATGGATCATGACAATTCGGAGCCAGGTCGTTGAGCCTACCACGCCTAGCGATGGCAGCGGATCGGTCCTACAGACGCCAACGACCATGTCCGCGGCGTCTAGCAGGCACAGCGCGGGCCAGGATGGATTTTACTAGGCGTCGAAATCCTCCTAAATGTCGTCGTCGCCGAGCACTCTGGGGGGCCATGAGCTAGACAGCGGGCAGCGTAGTGAATACGGAGAGCAGCGATGACACAGAGCGATGAACGATATACGCACATTACCCCCTTTTCATTTTTTTCAACTGTTATTCTTTTTGGAGGGTACTCTTCTATTATGGGAGGGACGGGAGGGAAGGTTTCCTGCATCGCTATACATCAGATCAGGAACGATATTCCGATGAAGGAAAGAGAAGAGAAAGACTGCATCACATGAGAGCATGGAGTTCTTTGGATTTTTTTTTTCTTATCATCATTCAACAGGGGGTTTCGAATGGGAACGGCAAACAACAAGGACACGAGATGCATGGTATATGAAGAGTGTCATACAAGAAGGACATGGGGCATGGAAAGCTTTAAAGGTACCAACCAATGTCTCTATAATGTTAATAATGGGCCGTCAAAGGCCATCATAAACTGTAGCCGTGTGATGTACACGAGCAGGTTAGTCACGTGACATGACATGGACATTG
Source organism: Trichothecium sympodiale (assembly GCA_003012115.1). Taxonomy (NCBI): domain Eukaryota; kingdom Fungi; phylum Ascomycota; class Sordariomycetes; order Hypocreales; genus Trichothecium; species Trichothecium sympodiale. The sequence continues at coordinate 6,930 of PXOB01000133.1, forward strand.
GAGTGGTTAGCAGTGTGGTCGAGGCACGGGTAGTTTGATTGTGACTCCGAGCGGGCGGGTTGAGGATACGAGGGTTAATACGTGATTGTTATTATGTATGTGATGTGATGATTTGGCTACTGAGTTGTACATCAGGTGAGAGAATTGGAACATGGAAATTGCCTAAAACAGCCATTGGACGTTGGGAAAGACCCAGTCGGACGACGGCGGGTCCCGCGGTGGGGTAAAGGCGATAATTGGGTTGAAACCTCCTTCCTCTCTGTCTCTGGGTGTCTCTCTCCGCCAGTTTCCAGGCCTGTTTGATAAGACGTACGTACTACGTACAACCAACCAACCAACCATATAGCAACACATTCTCACATGAATTAAAGTCTCTCTCTCCTCCTTCACACACACCCCCTCACACATAATCATCTCTTCCTCCCCCCCTTCAGGCCTCTCCCTCCCACTCAACTCCCCGCTCTCCGCAACGCCCTCACAAACAGTCAGTCAATGGAGCTCAAAATGTCCCAGCCAAGGGTAATCTCCTCGACGGACGAGGCCTCGATCGCGTCCCTGTGCAGGCAGCACTCGCTCTCGCCGGCGGAGCTCTCGCGCCTCAGGGCGCACGCCGTCATGGCAAAGGCGAGCGCCCATTGCCCCTACAGCCGGTTCCGCGTGGGCGCGGCGCTGCTGCTGCCGGCCGAGGAGGGCCACGAGGACGAGCTGGCGTTTGTGCGCGGGGTCAACGTCGAGAACGCGAGCTACCCCGTGGGCACCTGCGCCGAGAGGGTCGCGCTGGGTAACGCCGTCACGGCTGGGTATAGGCGGTTCCGGGCCTTGGGCGTGGCTACGGACATAAGTCCTCCTGCGAGTCCTTGTGGGATGTGCAGGCAGTTGTGAGTTTCTTCTTTCTTCTTCTTCTTCTTCTTCTTCTTCTTCTTCTTTTCCTTCTTCTTCTATCTTCTTCTCCCTCTTCAGTTGGATTGATTTTTTGGATTGGCGGAGATAGCGTTGGTTTGATGTTTGTTGGCTGACCTTTTTTTGTGCGTGTGCAATTCCATAGTATTCGCGAGTTTTGTGACTTAAAGTTTCCCATCTTCATGTTTGATAAAAATGAGGATTTTGTGGTCATGACTCTGGAAGAGGTATGTTTTCCCCCTCTCCCCTCTCTTTCTTGGTTAATTCAATGAATGGGAGAGGAATATATATATTGACAAGCAAAAAACAGCTACTCCCCATGTCCTTTGGCCCAGATCAGCTCCCCAATCCTGGGCCCTCTGCATAGTTTTTCCCCCACTACGACTAGATTCGAATGGGAAATTGACGCAAGTCTTGATTGATCTTGTAATGAGAAACGTATTGTTGTGTATTTGTTGCAGTGAAAATGTTTTTGCTTGTGAAAGAAGATGTGTGCTCTAACGCAAGCAAAGAGCCTCCCATTATTATTCCTGTCATTGGTATATCCTCTTTTCTTCCTTCACAAGGTCCTGAACACCCTTACCTGTCCTATCATTCCTTTGTCTTTGTTTTCGTGGTACAATTTTACATGTCCAATATCTGTTGAAAGGAAGAAGAATTCATGTTTTGTAGAAGAAACCCTGCAAGCCCATGCTTTCATTCACAGGATACCGCCGAGGCTCTCGCCAATATCGAATATCGAAGAGTGGGCCTTTTCTTATTGCCGTTGTTGTTTTGTGTTGATGTCGAATGTTGGTCTTGTTTGATGTTTTCAAAAATCGTTTGTCGTCGGGGATGATGAAGGTTGGGACGGGGGCTGTCTGTAGCAATGGGATGGGTTCCTCCTCCTCCTCCTCCTCCTCCTCCTCCTCCTCCTCAGAGGTGTTGGTCTCCGGCACGAACGGTAGCGATGGGAGTTTTATAGTCTTCGAAGGGGCTCGCTGGTAGATCGTGTCCGTCTCGGTGGGACGGGCCGTAGGCGTAAACCCGGTGGGACACTGATGCTGCTGTGGTCCACGGGGGGGTAGGTAGTCTCGACGGTAGTTCGCTGACTGACATAAGTCTCGGTATGGCGTCTCGGGCGGTGCTGCTAGACGCGCCCCTTCCTTGATGTGGATGAAGAGGCAAAGCTTGTTCCGATTTCATTCATCTTTTTACCGCCAGCCCATCTCACCCGGCTTTTTTATACATTCTTCGAGCCCAACCAACGGGCTACCATGAGGATATCAAACTTGACGCCACGATGGATGAAAAGGGGGCAAAAGGGAGTGTTTTTCCGTTATTATTGCCATCTTGAGGGGGCTGGCTGTATTGGAGGCCGTAGGTGAAGAAGCCAAGGACACACAATATGAGGATTTGGTAGTCCGCTTTTAGGTGAGTGCCTTTATGATAGAGGGAGACTTGCCGGTTTAAAAAGTCTCTGATCGGGTGGGACAGCAAGACAGTGGCGGGAGAAAAGAATTCTTCCCCGCCTGTGGAGGGACTTTGCCTCGATTTATCTATAATCCTATCCTTCATACATGCTACTTCATTGCAGCCCATGGCAAATCGACACCTGGCCGTACTATTTGGGGGGAGTAAGAAGTGAGAAGCCGATATCAAGGTTCTTCCATTCAACTAAATAAGTCTTGGAAATGTCGTCAATTCTTGTGCTAATCCCTCCTAGTTAAGATCCATGATGACGTGAAGTCGTGCTCCTCTTCGGTTTATGTAGATTTGGCTAAAAGAGGGTATCAAAACAATCCTTAACGCCATCGACCGACCCCCTATTGAGCCTTAGGAAACGACAGATGAAGAAATAATAAATATGTGACCATGCTAAACCTTGTCCGCAATACTCCGATACACCTCGCAAAAACCTAAGGCCTTGTCTCAGGTCACTTAATTCCATGATGATGTGCATGTACGATGCGTCAACGCATCTGTAAAGTCATGTGTATGAAGGCTGGAAGTTCAATCCTCCCAGATTGTCTCCAGATCAATGTCGCCGCGTCTTTCGGCGCCGCAAACACTCCATCGCTTCCGCTTATCCCGTGCGCCGAAGCCCATTCCCATGGTCCGACCACGTCCAGGCAGAACATCGATACTGCTTCGCCCTTTGGATTCGGACCCGGATCCAGACCCGTCACTATCTTCAGCCGCTTCAGCATCTGCCTTGAGCTGAGCAATCCTTTCGGCTTCCAGCGCAGCCTCCTCTGCATCGGGGGAATCGGGGATTGTTTCCAGGCTGGAGATACTAGGGCTACGGGATCTTGTAGATGTTGGTGTAGAAGGGACCGAGGAGAGGCTCCCGCCATAGGTGCCGGTCAGGGCATCGTAGCCTCTGTAAGATGAGGAGGATGAGGAAGGCGTAGAGGGAAGAACGGGAGGTGGCCCACCAAGGTGTCGTAAAGGCGAAATTGGTCGAAGCCTATTGACATTGCCCAGGCCGGGAGAGCTGCTTCTCTCGGGGGGAGCGCGGTCCTGGTCCAGCACACTCTGGCGGACAGGGGATGTAGGAGGGAAGGCTTCATCGAGAACCTTGCGCGGCACCCTCACCCTGCTAGATGACTGCGAGGGGCTCTCGGGACGCCGTAGCTGAGGAGAGTAAAAGAGGTGACCGGACCCGGTGAAGCCTGGCATGGACTGCGTGCGCGACATGGGCGGCGCGATACTAGCGGCCGAGCGTGATCGCGCATGTCCACCTCCACCAGCAAGAGGCGATGTGTTTCGAGGACGGTATGCCAATGCAGCGGTGGACCAAGTCGGTGTGCTGGGTGATGTTGGACTCGGGTCGGTGCTCCGGCGTTGGTTGGGAGGCTTCTGCAGTCTCACGCTGTCCATGTCGAGGGTGGGAGGAAGCGGCTGCAACTGAGGTGGTATTTGCGGTAGAGTCTTGGGCGTGTTCGATCGCAAGCTTGGAATCGGCGAGGACCTAAACTGCTCCATCCGTTCCGTCTCAGGAACGGGCTCCATAGCTATTCGACGGCGCAGACATACGGAGGCGGGTGGTCGCGGGTTTTGAGGCTCCTCGAGGCCAGGATATATGCAGGGCGGCGACGTCAGGTGAGGAGGCTGCTGGTTCGCAGAGCAAAGAAAGAAAGGAAGAGAAAAGTGCAGAAGTAGTCGCGAGGGGGGGGAAAGGGCTCGTGAGGATGATGGTGGTGGGGGCGGAGGCGTAGATTGTGTGTAGGATTCGGAATTATTGAAATCAAGAGTTCGATCGGTTTCCTTATTCGAAACCTTGTCTGCCTGAGCGTTAAAGGTGACAGGCTGCCAGGCTGGATGGAGGTGGTGGTTTGCTGCTAGTGGTAGGTAGGTTACTAGGTAGTCGCACCGAAACAAGGCGGCGGCGGCAAGGCGAGGCAAGTGACAGGCAACCTAAGACACAAGTTGTAGTAGGTACCTTCGGAAGCAAGATGGTTTATGCACTCCTTTCTCGCTTCCCCTTGGTGTGGTACGATACAAAGTAAATAATAAAATAAAATAAAATAAAAAAGGGGGGGGAGAGTTGTCAATTGCCTCTTGCCTTTTGGCTTCGGCTTTCCGGGGCCAAGAAGGAAGCTGAGACGTCCGAGGCGGGAAGAGGCTCGAAGGCGGTGGAAGGAGGTTCCAGGGATAGATTTCCAATGGGCCGAGTGAAGGACCAGTGAATGGGAGAGACCGGCCTTGCACTTGCAGCACGCTGCAGCTAATAAATGCAGAAAGATGCAGGCGATGCAGATGGATAGGTAAAAGGCGAAGAGCAGGAGGGGGGGCAACGACCCTGTAACGCAAAACCTCAGACCTCACTTAGGTACGGAATACACTACCCGCACTGCCATGCACCTTGTGAGACTTGCACCTGCACTGGACCCGCAGCCACACTGCGCTTGTACTTATATGTAGGTATAGCAGTAGGTAGTATGCACCCTCATGGATTGGAGGAAAGTAGGTGAGAGCCTGAGAGGTGGATAGTTGACGGCTTAAGGGGTAAGAATTTTGGCAGTTGCAGGGCGTTGGGGGTGGGGTCGGTCAGAACTGCAAGGCAGCCCCAAGCAACCCCAATAGTAATAAGCGGTAAAAAGAAGATAAGTAAGGAGAGGTGCTTGAGAGGTGAAGAATAGGACGGGTTGATGATGAAGAAAAGGGAAGAAAACGTAAGAACATGTCCCAACCCAACCGGGGGAGAAAAGGGAAAAAAGCACCGACATGAGTCAACAGCTTTAATCAGGAACGAGACCTTGATGCCACATCAATGCCGAAAATCAAGGTCACGGCCCAACTTCAAGAAGCCGCAGTGCAAAACTTACCCTAGGCCTAGAAGCCAAGAGCCACAGCCGGCGTCATGGAGGGCGTTAGCCTCCGGGCCCCCCTCAGTTGTTACCTTGGGAAACGTGGGTTTCTAGCGGCTTTCCCTACCTGGTGGGGGTGGTCAAGTTGGAGCCATCATACCATCCTACCATCCAACCATCCATTCCACCACTGGAGAGCGCAACTGGCCCAGGCTACCAGGCTACCAGGTACCTGTACGGCGAGCCCGGTTGTTTAACACAACACAACATGGGCATAAAATACATGCTCAATCTTACTCATCATCACTTTGAGTCACTATTTTGTCGCCTCTTCACCCGCTTGGACAGATGCGGGCTTTCATCATTCCACCGATCTGAGCCTGTAACACACTTCGTCAATGCCAACTCTATCGTCTATACTCCTTACACGAGGCGAATCGCATCGCAGGGCTTGCTCCGTTACTGATTGAGAGCCTGGGCATTCCAACGCAGCGGTCACCCGCGCGAATCTTCTAGATAGAAGGGCCTCGACAACTTTGAGCTCTATTTTCTCGGCTCACTTGCGGTCTGGGTTTCTTCAACGTTGGGTTGAGAGAAGGACGGACAGAGAGAGAAGGAAAAAAAAAAGCAGGGAGCAGCTTGAGGACCCAGCGCCATTTCATGCCCGCTTACTGCACGCTCCTCCGCTCCGTCCTCCCCACGGTCCAGCTCCCGACCGGCTGTGCCAGTACATAGGCCAGGTACCTATTACTTGTACGGAGTACGGAGTACTGGAGAAGAGAAACGAAGCAGACGCCCAACAATGGCTTCGATAGCCTCGCTACTCCACTCACTCCCAGGGTCCTGTTTTACCCGCTGCCCAATCGTACCGCGCTTTGCCGTTTCCCCCAAGCCCGAAGGGTTCTAGCAGACAACCATCCCCCTTGAAGCTCATCCAATCCATGGATCGCTACGACTGCATACTCCGTATCAGGGTCAAGGATAGTCAAAGGTCAAAGAGGCCACTCTGCTGGGTTGCCAACTATCGAATAATACCGCCTGGATGGCAAAACAGGTCCTTGAAGTGCCTTTTCGGAATGGGGGAAAGCAGAATGTTAGTGAGCCTTCCTCATCCTTACTTCTTTACCAGGTCCCTTTGCCCTTCGCCTTCCGGTGGCTCCCACCTGTCAAGTCACTCGCCGGCGATACTTCCCTTGTGACCTTGTAGTTTCCCCAGACCAACGCTCAAGCCTTCTAGCCAGAAGATACCACCACCTTCGCACGACGACGACGACGACGGCTGTGACCTCAAGCACTGGGCGATGTTTCATATGCCTCAGACAACCCGTCATGTTATTTCGCCTCATCAGCACCACCGTCTGTCCCAACATGCATTTGGCTGACACTTGTTCTCCTCTCTGAGTCCCAACCATCACCAGCTAAAAAGTGAGCGACAACGCTAGTACTCCGTACGATGTTCTTTTGAACTGGATTGAGCCCCCACATGCGGCCTTTGTTTCCCCGTTTGCTTCGAACGCTCGACTATCTTGCCCCTTTTCTTACCTACTTCAGTAGGTGGATTACAATAGCCATCAGTGGTAGTGGCGAATAGTCGAGTCGTTGACATGGTGGGGTACACGTAACCTTGAGCCTGGGTGTGGAATACTACTCAACGACAACTACGGAGTACTATACTTGTATATGAAATTGTATATCTTTATACATGGTGTATAATCGCATGTATAGTATCTTTTAGACTCTTCCTAGACTGTCGCGGAGTCCTTCGTCCATTGGTGAGTGTCGTGTCCCTCGTCAAACAAATCCTGAATGTGCTGTAGGATAAAATATATCTAATCCCAACGCCTCGGCATCGACAGGTCAAAAGGCTCATTTCACTTGAGCGGGAGTGAATGATACAGTAATTGGTCATAGCGGCAGCGTTCTCCCCAGATATGGCAAATTCAGGAGCCCATTCCGCTGTTTTGCTGTTTTGTCCGCGTATCTAGACACAGCAGGGACAGCTCGTCTTTGTATTCGTCCCTGCTGTTATCGTCAGCTACTTGCAAAAAAAATATGTAGCTTGTCTAGAAGCATTCGCCTGATTGACACCTACCAATGAGTTTTGAGTTTCTCATCATGCTTAGAAAAGTGTTCTGTGCCAAGTCTATTCGGGAGGAAAGAAAAGAGCCTGACAGTTGCTCATCAACACATCAACATTGGAGGGTTTGATGGAAAATGTTGTACAGGTTAACTACTAATATCAGACGGAACAAGAAATAAACTCGCCCTCGTAAATACTGTGATTTATTTCGTTGGAGGGGTCATGAACCTGCGATATGCCGTTGAGTTGAAAACTCGAATGGTGCCAACCCACGCCTGCTGCCAAGTTTGTGAAGCCAAGATGCTAGCTAGCTATAGCGTGTTCACGAGAAGGAAAAAACCATATGCCATGATGCCTTCGATTCGAATTCTTCCTAGTTGTGTGGTACGCCTGGCGACCGCGGCGGCACCCTCCCAGAACTTGAACCCTGCCAGATATTACATATATGAGACGAATAGGGAAGAATCCTGAACTCTCTCTCTTGCTCTAAGCATTAGCTTTTGCATCCACTTTACGCAATAGCATCTTCAGTATGACCACGAAACCTGTTTGGCTCGCGCGAGCGGCCTCCTGACATTATCGATACAAGCCGCAAGCTCGAGGCTCTCCCATGCCTTGCACACATGCACCATAAGAGCAGGTTTACCTGCCGGGTAAGCCTTTTTTGCTGGCGGAGGTTCTCTTCCCTGGGGACGGACGTCTGCCAACTGCTGCCAACTGCTGCCAACGCCATATATACCTAGATACCAAACCATACTGGCAGAGATTCGTCTCAGGCTTGAACCTCACGGTGATGGCCCGGCTGGTAATCAGTTCGCCCCGCCCCGCTGTGCACGGGATGTTACGCGTTCGATTCCAGTTGTTGTCGCCCTTTTCCTTTCCTTCATGCGTTGTGATTTGTTGCGTTGATTTCTTGCGGTCGCCGGGCTTGCCCATTCCCACTCCCCTCCCCCCCCAAATCCCCTTCCTTCCTTCCCCAGCTACCGATTGATATTGATACTACTGACCACTAACATCACAGCTAGATATTTCATAATAGATCTTCGGATCAAAAAAACAATCTTTGGAACTCTTTCAGATCGCAAGATCAAACAAACTACTTTTTTTTTTCTTTTTTACTTTTAATATATATTAAGCAAGTATAAGAGCTATCTTTCTATATAATATATAATATAGATGCTTATGGATTAATACGAATGTTCGAGCAGTCCGTGTAGCGTAGACTATTACTAGAGGAGAAGGCTTGGTACTTGGCGAAAAGACACAGCAGATATTATAATCATGTCTCATAACTTCGTTATGCAAGATATACTAAAACAGGCCCTATGCTTCCTCCATTTTCACATCTTCTTGCCGAATCGGGAGCGTGGCCAACGATTCAGCATCCCTCTTCTTTTCAGGCTCAGCGATACCATTGGCCGCCTCTCCGCCAGCACTATGTCTATAAACCCTGATGGTGTGGTCTTGTCCGGCGCTGACCAAGGAATCACCGTGAGCATCGACCCAAAAGCACACCCCCTTGTGTCCGTCAACTCGTTGAAGGATATCCTTGCTTTTCACATCCCACAGCACGATACCTCCATCTTCGCTGGCCGACGCTATGAATGGCTCGCCATTGAGAACTCCAAAGCAACCCCCAATAGCAAACTTCTCGTTCTTGTGGCCCTGATACGTCTTCTTGACACTACCAGCGACGTAGTCCCATAGTCGGATGCAGTTGTCGAGATTGAAGGCCAGCACGAAGCGGCCGTTGGGTGAGAAGCAGACATTGGTAACGGCTGGATTATCCTCGTGAACTAGGGTACGGAGGCATTGACCAGTGGAAGTGTCCCATACACGGCTGGTAACAGTCAACAAGGTACAAGTGCATGAACGAGAAGAGTAAGAGACACTTACATCAAACCATCGGTAGAGCAGCTGACAACCAGAGTACCATCTTGACATATGTCAATTCCACTCACAGGATCACTATGAGCAGGCAAGCTGCGCATGAGTCTCCCAGCTCGAACATCCCAGAGGAACACCGCTTCATCGTACGACCCGCTAGCCAGAATATTTCCTTTAGGCGAGAAGGCTACGCAATGGATGTAATTGTGGTGACCTTTCAAGGGTGCCATTTCTTGACCCGACATCGACTTGCGGGTTGTAATCTTCGGCCGCCCGGTGACGCGGTCCCACAAGCGGATGGCCTTGTCGTCAGAGCCGCTTGCAATGGTGTTGCTATCAGGACTCCAAGCGATGCAGCTCACGCCTGCCATGTGACCAACAAGCGTGTCCATGTGCGCCCCCGTAGCGGCATTCCATATCTTCACCGTGCCATCCGCCGATGCGGATGCGATGAACTTGCCGTTGGGCGATATGCGAGCCTGCGAGATGGCACCAGAGTGTCCATGGAGAACCAATCGCGGCCGATAGTTGGGCTTCAACTCTTCGCGGGGCGGTGTGGGCTGCGCTTGCCCAGGAGAAAAGGACTCTGATCGGGACCTCTGAAGCGACTGCGATCGAGCCCGGTCTTCATATCTCGGTGGCGAGCGGTAGCAGGATTCGGAGGGGGATCTGCTCCTGGAGGGCGATGGTCGTCGAGACGGTGATCGTGAAGATGCTGCACTACGGGTATACGATCGCTCGCGTGACCGTCTGCGGCTACTCGACCTATCCCTATTCTTCTCCTCCTCCCAAGTTTGGCGGCTTGGTGACTCGGGTGTCACCGAGCTCTTGCATTCCTGGCTTGCATCGCGTCGGTTCTGCGCGTTTGCAGCGTCTTGAGAATCGGATCTCGGTGTAGTCTCGCCGCTAGTCTTGCGTCGCTTTGAAGGGGGCGTGGGATTTCGTATCGCCGGTTCCTCATCCATAATCCTTGCTAATGAATACTGTAGAGGCTACATATAGCTGGAGAAAATCGACGTCTAACGATGAAGCTGAATTTCCATGTTGGATGCAAAGATCACGACGTGGGGCAAAATGACAGCTGTAGACCAACCTCTAATTGGCCAAGTATCACTCACCGTGTCTGAGCATCTCTGGAAGCTAGGCCCTAGGACGAAAAGACCCACTTGCCCGAATCTCGGGGTGCATGGCCAAATGGCATCATCAACATTCAAAGAAGGGAAAGTGCAAGCCGCAATGCTGGGACAGCGATGGCCTCAGCTCGAGGCGGGGAGTGAGACATTTCTACCCCTCTATATTTACTTTATTCGCATTAAATTAAGAATAAGAAAATTGCTGACTTCGGGAAACATGAAACGCGATATTGCAGGTCCTTGGGAGGTCCTCGCGTCGGCGGTTTTTTTATTTTTATTAGCGATCCCCCCATTCAATCGGGGTTTTTTTTTGCGACTTATGACACTCTTGTCATTGCATTCCTCTTTCTTGGTAAGCTTGACTAAGATTGAAAGCTAGAGGAGCATGACAATATCTTTGAACAGCATGCCATAATGGAGCCGGTTGTCGACACATATGATTTAAGTACTCCGTACTCTCCGTACCCGAAACATGAGACCCGATGAAGCAGCAGAGCAGAGATCGCCTCTTGGTATCATCAATAGTTACGATCGCCCACGAATGCGGGTACTGATAAGGTGCCCAGTAAAGTGCCATTTCGCTTCGCGTCTTAGAACCGTGTTCGTGGCTTGTCGCAACGTCATTGGGAAGAAATTTTAATTCATGTGAGCAATCTGGCACCTATTCACGAACGTTGGGCAAACCGACATTTCCTGCTTATCCCATGTCCTATATTAAGGGGTAATAGGGCTGAGTCGCTTCATGCTTGGGTCCCTCCAACCGAGAAATGGACGGCGCCAATATCACGTTTCATCCGAGGTCTGTGAGCTCAGAGGAAGGAAAACAGGAAGTTTCCGTCATTGAACCCCTTAGCCTTGCCAATACCTTTAGGAAGTGGGGGGGAGGCGAGGTCGCGCGCAGCCAGGAACGAATCCTGACTCCAACAAGCGGTTGTGAGGACCTGTGGCGGTCAAATAAGCGCTCACCAAAACAGAGTGTGTGTGTCGACTACAAATCCACCTGCCTGGTTTCTTGATCGCGCGCGATGCGGTTGGACGGCGCAGCGCATTACGAGGTGGGTTAACTGGGGCCCATCCTCCAAAACCAATGCAGGTTCCAAAGGGCAAAGGTTCTTGTGCCTGACGATCCATTCTGGGCAAGATTGCCGTCGCACTCAGATTCAGCAAGTTTACGCGGTACAACGGTACAACACCCGTACGGAGAAAGGTCACAAACCGGGGGGGGGGGGGTTCAGAATGAATCTTTGCTTCAGCTGTCACCATTCAATACGGAGTACTCCGTACGGAGTATAATCATCGTTAATACATGCTGGAAAGTGCCCGCTTCTGAAGTTAATCTGGGATGAAACGACGCCACCACGTACGGGCCAGACCAAGTCGGTTAACGGCAAGCTCGCTGAAGGCTGGCAAAAAAGCAAGTTAGGCAAGGCAGCTTGGCAGCCAAGAAAACTCAACTCGAGTTTTTTCTTCAGTCGACAGGGATCTCGGAGTGGCTGCGAGTGAATGCCTTCCAAGCGCGCTTGACCATTGTGACACTATTGGCTCGCACGGGCCAGGCCATGCTCGTCTGCCCTCGTCTGCCCTCAACAGGCTCACAATCGTGGGCGTCCAATCTCCCGATCGGTCCTGTCTCTTCAAGCCTATCCCCTGTCGGTGCCCCGCAGACCCGCAAGTCCGTACCTGGACCCAACCGCCGCCATGCACGCCGAGAAGTCTTTGAGCCTGATGAATCTACGGGGTGTGAGCCGGAGTTATGCGACAAGTGCGTCAAATGAGTGAGCGAAGAGTGAGTGAGAGGAGTGAAATGTGGGAGGGCTGAAGCAATCCGCTGCCCCCATCAGGCATGACCGTGTCTTTCCTCTTCTATACGACATCTGCCTACTTCTTTTCTTTCCTTCCCTCCCTTCTCTTCTCTTCTTTCTCCTCCATCCAACAACACATACCAGTCTGTCGTTGTAGTCGCTCTCTAACAAGGCAAATTCAGCCTCCCACACTCTTTTAAAACCTCAGCAGCTTCTTCGTTATTCAACGACCTTGTCGGTTTTCCGGTTTCATAACTTCTCAAAGTCGGTTTATTCGTAACAACAACCAAAAACAACTCAAGATGCGTTTCTTCGTCTCCGCTTCGGCCCTCATGGCCATGGTCTCTGCCGCCCTCGCCCAGACTGTCGACTTTGACCCCGTCTACACCCCCGCGACCGGCGAGCAGATCGCCGCTGGCTCTACCTTCGAGATCACCTGGAAGGCTCCTGCCAAGTACTCTGATGGCACTGTCTCCATTCACCTGATCGGTGGTGCTTCCCAGAACACCCAGATTCCTCTGGCCGATCTCGCCTGTAAGTTGTACTCGAGTTGATGCCGTGAAAGAACACAGACAGCTAACATGTCAAATCCAGCCGGTATCCCTAACAGCCAGGAGAGCTACAAGTGGACTGTCGACAACTCCCTCGGCGATGACGCCGTCTACGGCCTCATCGTCAAGTGGGAGGCCAACCCCGAGATCTTCCAGTACTCGATGCCTTTCCACATCAAGGCTGGCAACGCTGAGAAGCCTGAGCCTTCCAACTCCCCCGAGCCTTCTAACTCCCCCGAGCCTTCTGACGGCCCTGACGTTACCGTCACCACCGCTGTTGGCACCAAGACCGTCACCCTGACCTCCTGCCCTCCTGAGTCTACCACTGCCGAGGTTTCTACCACTGTCGAGGTTCCTACCACCGTCCAGGCCCCTACCACCACCCTCATCACCACCTGGTCTACCACCCACGCCTGGAACAGCACCATTGTCCAGCCTCCCACCAACCCCGGTACCATCGTCGAGCCTGTTCCCACTCAGCCTGCTCCTGTTGTTCCTCAGCCCCCGGTTCCTACGGTTCCTCAGCTGCCTACCACTCCCGTCTCTACCCCCACGGTTATTCCTACCCCCGTCCCTACCGCCGGTGCCGCCCGCTACGTTGCCGGCCCTGTCGCCATCGTTGGTGGCATCGCCATTGCTCTCCTTGCCTTGTAAGCGGACATGACAAGCTTGTGGATTATTGGGGGCGCATGATGTGCACCTTTTTCTTTGTGCGGCCGATTTTAGTCTGAGGCGGGTTCTTCACGAGAACATAAGGGGTCTTCATGCTCTACCGTTTTGTTGTATATTTGACGTGGATATGAGGAAACTACTTGGAGGAGAGCCCAAGATAGATGAAACGTTTCGCATTTGCTACGAATACACTTTGGGATTTTTTTACACTGCTCATTTGCTTTTTTTTTCTCTACCGTGAACTCTTAACACTGCGGACTCTGGACTGAAAAAGACAAAAAATTATGGAAGAAAATAAAGACTTGATGATGGTGTGTCGCCGTGGATCTCGACACTGCATCTCGCCCACTTGTTCCCTGGACTTGATGTTTTGGCAAAGACCAGCCGTTGATTAGAATGCCCTTTTACGCGGCGTGTTGGAATGTAAGACAAAAGCATGACGCGGCGTTGGATATATTGCTTGATGATGGCCAGACATGAGACACTCTGGACCCGGCGGGCTAAATGTATCACAAATGATTCAATATGTCAGCTGAGCCATCAGTTTGGGGGCTTGTAGGAAGTGGGAAACATGAGAAGAAGATATGTGGCATGAAATTATTTCCTGCTAATATTGTATGTACTACGATCAGCAATAATAAGGCTTAGGCGCTATGTGCGGTGTTTGGTTTTTTTTATTTTTTTTTATTTGCTGGAAGAAACCAAGTCTTTTCGTTGTGACACCCTTGAAGAGGCTGTGTCGAGACAGGTGCTTCGTCTCAGAAGCAAGTTCCGTGGTCTCGGTCCCCCCTTATTCCTGAGCAATGATTCTATTTGACCAAAGAAGTCGTGGCCTCGGCCCAATCTCGGGACGTTTAAAGCAAAGCCATTGACGCCTAAAAATCTTGATGTGATTTTTTAAAAAAAAAAAAAAAATATGTCAAGTTCGTAATCTCATTAAATCTAGGTCTCGATCTTGGGCAAGAATCAAAAAGCTGGCATCCCCCCCGATATATCCCCCCACGCAGCAAATATATCACGAAGCATCATCGTTGACACACACAAAAAGGCAAGAAAAAAAAAGGATTGGAGTCTTTTAGGTGCCACCGATTTGACCACGCGGGATTGGCTGAATCCAGCACACGGAAAGGTTGATGGCAATGTGAATGATTCCAATGACCCAGAAGCCCATGGCGTAGTCCTTGCCGTGGTTCATGAAGCGAAAGATGATGGCAAAGATGACGCCTCCCAGGTTGCCGCCCGCGCCGGTGGCGCCAGAGAGGATGCCGTTTGCAAAAGGGTGGACGTGGGGGACGAGGGCAAAGTTGGCGCCGTTGCCGGCCTCGTGGAAGACGGCCATGACGGTGACGAGGCCAATCATGGTGGCGATGCCGTGGCCGCTGTCCTCGCGGGGGTCCACGGTGCCGATGACGATGAGCAGGGCGCCGGTGACGAGCCCGCAAGCGGTGATCCAGAACTTCTTCATCCAGAGGCTCCTCCTCCTCCCCCCGAGGCTCCTCCTCCTCCTCCCGAGGCGCGTGTAGAGGAGGTCAGCGATGATGCCGCCGGCGGGGCGGGTGACGAGGTTGAGGAAGCCAAAGATGGAGGCGTAGCTGCTCGCCTGGGTCTGGTCCAGGTGCGGGAAGTTCTTCTTGTAGTAGGAGCTGAGGATGGAGTTGACGGCGAGCTCGCCGCCGAAGGAGCAGCCGTACGTGGCCACGTGGAAGAGCGTCTGGAGGTTGAGCAGGACCGAAAGGGTGTCCCTAAAGGTAGGCTTGACGACCGTCTCGCCCTTTGCCTCGTCCCGCACGGCGGCCTCGGCGCGGGAAGAAATGTCCTGCTGCTGCTGCTGCTGCTCCTCGTCCTTGTCGAACGACGTCTTGAGGGAGCCGTCGGCCGCCGGGGTGCTGCTGCTGGCCCCCTTTTCCTCGTCCGAGGCGGTCGCATCGGCGCTGCTGCTGCCGCTCATGGTGATTGAAGAAGAGTCGGCGATGCCGTGATGCGCTTCGAGGTTCTCCTGGATCCTCTGGGCACGATCCTTCCAGGAGCCCAGCGGCGTCTCCGAGCAGAGCAGAAGCATCCCGATGCCGCAGGCGATCAAGCAGATGAGGGGCACGACAAAGGTCACGCGCCACGCCTTGTGAGGGCTCATCCCATGGTCGTGGACGAAGGAATCGAAAATGGCCGGCATCAAGAGGTAAGTCAAGCCACCACCGGCATTGCCTGGCTGATTGTCAGCCTAATACTGGACACACCAACTACTATAGGCCAAAAAAGGAAAATACAAGTCAAGACGATATAGATGTACTTACCAAAGCCTCCCGCAAAACTGTTTGCCGTTCCCACGATGTTCTTGTCGAAGAAGCCGGTGCACCAAACCTGGCAGGGCACAAACGTGGCCCCGAGCACGCCGATGAAGAAGCGGGACACGTAGAGGCCGGTGGCATCCTTGACCAGGGGCGCGAGCCCGACGGGCAAGCATCCGAGGAAGAGCAGGGCCGCGTAGACGTTGCGGGAGCCGAACTGGTCGCACAGAGGTCCTGCTATGAAGCGAAGCAGGAGAGTCGCCGTGAGCGAAACAATGTTGGAGTTGGCCACCTCGGTCTCGGTCAGGCCGAGGTCATCTCGGATCGTGACTGTAAGAAGCGGCGGGAAGGTATACCTAGAGAAAGACTATATTAGACGGGTAACTCTATAGAACATTTTGATATAAGAGAATGATTCAACTTACCATGCCCAAAAGGATAGCATGAAACCAAGCCATGAAAAGAAGAATACTCGTCCGTAGGGGTCTATGGGGTTGAGAATGGGCACACTCCTTGCCTTTTTGGTTATGGGGTTGACCTCGGGGGCACTCCACAAGACTGATGTATCAAAACCCATGGCTGATGATGGAATGAGACGGCTATTTTTGGCTATAATATAAGCCTTTTGAAGGGATGGATAACAATGATATTCAGAAAGAGATGCTTGAGCATCAAAGACAGGTAAATCAAGGAACCTTATTATATATCCTAGTGAGTGGCCAAACGACTTTCTTTACACGACAACAGAGCACTTGGGAACAAGTTCGATTGAAGCATCTCCGGGAGTTGAACTTGTACTAAACCAAGGTCGGTATCGTGAAGGGGGATGATGGGGAAGACCTTTGGCGTATCAGGGCTCTTGGATTGGTAGCGGGAAAACTAGATTGGGGAGGGGGAAGGGGGAGGAGGATCCGGGATGATCTCGATAGCTCGAGCACTCACTCACACTGATGAGCCAGGATATACGTATATATATATATGTATGTGTTTTGTTTGTACATATATAGTAGTAGCTTGGTTCGATAGAGTCATAAGCCCCGGCGCTGTTCTTCGCGTCGTTTTTATGTGCCTAGCAAATGCTCTCGTGATATCTAGCAAACAGTAAAAAAAATTGTTCTGTTTTGATTGACGAGAGTTGGAAGGGCTTGTGCAGCAAAAACAAACCCCCCCCCGTTGTTGGTCAATAGCTGGTGGTAGGTAAACCAACATGCAAAATACCGGAGATGTCACGATGGGATTGGATTCCCCGGATCCATCAAAGAACCTTTTTTTGTAATGGGGAAATATTGAAACGAGATAGGGAACCAATAATGCCTTCCAGCATGAGAGAGGCGGGGTGGGGGTGAGAGAGAATGACTTATACTCTGATAAGAAAACGGCTCCTTGAGAGCTTTTGATCAGCCCCCTGCAGAAGGTCCGGGAGAGTGTGTGTTTGCGCAACTTGCTTGCAGCCATGAACTTGGAATTGGATCAGCCATCGCAACAAACGTCCAGATATGTATGCACGTACATGCATGGCAGCGGCCCATGCCGAATCCATCTCACAGCAGGTCGAGATGCCGTCGGTTGTGCAACCCCCATCGTAATACTGTACGGAGTATGTACTTGAAACATCACTGGCTGGATGCAGGACGGGCTTATCTATGCGTAAGAGACAAAACGCCCGCAGAGGGCTCCACCCGAGCATGGATAAGAAAAATAACAAGATAGATAAGCACGTATATGTACATACATGATATGATATGATATCTGTCAGCAAGCATCTCCGCGGCTGGAAAAGAAGCAAGCGCTTTTTCTTTTTTTTTTTTTTTCTTCTCGTCATGTATTCAGAAAGGACATGGTTTCGTGCATCTCCGGAAGCTGTGTTGCAGCATCTTTTCCTCTTTCTCCCCCCGTGGACGAGAGAGTAGGGCGTATATGGTATTGAGTTGCAGGTTGTCATTCGAAACACAATTCATCCCTTGTTACGCAAATGTCAATCATCATCGTGGCCGGTTCCAATTGCGTCTGTTAGTATTTCACCATTATGTATGT
>PXOB01000133.1:24576-161839 GCA_003012115.1 Trichothecium sympodiale
ATGTATGTATGTACTCCGTATGTTATCTGTACGAGGTGGGTCAGCGACCATTTTGACTATATTTACATATACTCCGTACTCTCCGGCGTTTGTCTCATTACGCTCATGTGCTGAAAATCGAGAAATTATCTCCACAAAGGGAGAATATATATATATATAAGTCGGGGATAATCTGAATCATCATCCAGTTGGTGGGCTAGGTTGATTAGTATGAAATCGTACGGATTGACTGGCGTCGAGGTGAACATACATGTATATTGTAAGCCAACCAGATTTATAGCAATCATGAGCTCCATGTCACAGAGCAGTAAGAAGGCGAAATACGCATAAAGAATTTCTCTTTTTTTCTTTTTTTTTTTTTTTTTCTTTTCAGGAAAAGTGGATATTGTGACTCTGCTTACTTACTTACATACATCCAAAGCAGATGCTTGTCTCCACGCCTCTCTCGAGCATTGTATGGCTACGGTAATATTCGCAATTCTCTGGGTTGCAGATGGGAAGTTAAAGGTGCGGAGAGAATCTGATTCGGTGTCCATCATGTGAAGTTACCGATGTATATGTTCAGAATCCCATAGTATCATGGATCTATTCTAAGAATCCTTGCAGGTACACACGATCGCGCTGGTGAGATGTCTCTGCCTCTGGAGTATGATGACCGCAAAAAACAGTATAAGCGGGTTGCAAAAGCCTTTGAGGAGAAAACGCACAGCCAACGAGACAACTCGTCTCCTTCCAATTAAACTGATGCCTCACTAGGAACTCATCAGTGACACTCAAAACGCAAGCGACCTAATGCCACATCCTGCGTGTCTAAATTGACTTGAATCTGCACACAATACCAATAGCAGACACTGCATGTGTGACGCCAACAATCTTACTCTCAGTCTGTTTGCTAATGGCGGCCGCGTTGCCGGCAGACCTTTAGAGATCAGTAGGTTTGTCAATCAAATACATCAAGATCTTTAGCCAAGACAAGTTGCCGTAGGTATGATATTCACCATGGGCTTCTTGGTGCCGTTCATCGCGACAAGTACACATCTTTAACCTGACAGTTGCACGGTAGCACTGGATAATAAATAGATGCAGAAAGATGATGATGATAAACTCAAAGAAAGACGATTGATTGTTTCTTCACACGTCGATATCGGTGGCCAATCGACAGAACGGGTTGTCAAGACTACCGATCCGACATCATATACACCTTTTGCACGCCGCTTTGATCTACATGTGCTTGTTGATTAGTGTGCACAAATCTGGTCCAAGTTGAGTCCTGTATAGTCTTGCTGCGCCCAGTAAGTTTGTAAGATTGTGGTAATTCATGCATCATGTAGGGTATGTTCGCTAGCAGAGGTTCCCAGTGTTAGGATGAGGCGGATGGAAATTGATCAAAGAGATACATAGCATGAAAGACAACGGATCATCTTGGGGATCAAATGACTCACTCAGAGTACGCTGTCTGAAGTATTAGATGGAAAGTTGCCATCTGCGAGATCCATGTCGACTGGTATATTGGTATATGGAGTTGCAAAGACTGGCAGCCTCAAGGAAGCAGCGGGTCGAAGCCCTCGGATAAGGTTGTATCTGCTCTCTCTTCACGGGTAAAAGACAATGTCTCGACAACGCAAGAGCCATTGAGAGACGAGATCGAGAACCTCGCACTGGCCATACAAAGCGCGAATGAAGCTTTCGAGTTCCTGAAACGAGACACTGGCAGGTGGGGGCCGCTCACTAATTACGTGATCCACCTAATTGAACTGGAAAATAATGTACTGATGAACGCACGTAATTGGCTGAAATGGCTTGGCCTGAGTGCGAATTTCCCAGCTCTCGCTGCAGAACCGGGAATGCGCCTGCCAGCAAAGGGCTAGCAGAAAATCATGGAGGAAGGAAGTACTCCCTCCGTACGGAGTAATAATAAGGATGGGTAAAAAAATCATCAGGCACTTCCATTAGAGTGCTATTGGCGATTGCACCAAGTATTGCCGTCCTTTATTATTGGTCCACAAGGTTCTGGGCGCCGGCACTTGCATCTTTTTCTTTCTT
Organism: Trichothecium sympodiale; assembly: GCA_003012115.1. Classification (NCBI taxonomy): domain Eukaryota; kingdom Fungi; phylum Ascomycota; class Sordariomycetes; order Hypocreales; genus Trichothecium; species Trichothecium sympodiale. The sequence continues at coordinate 26,620 of PXOB01000133.1, forward strand.
GGGGATCAGGACCGTTGCAGCCCGTGGATCACAACCCTGTCCCTCCCAATCTCTTTCCCCCAGGACAAAGGACTTATCATACGGGGAACCTGTTTTGACTTCTTTTCCTGGCTTTTTCCTGGCCCGTCAGGAGGCGCATGTATACGGACGTCCTCTTCTGTGCTATTCACACATGTCGCGATTCTCGTTCTTCGCATGAATGATACCTTGCTGCGATAGCCTCGACATTGCGACGACCAATTACATTTCATCTGTTGCGCGTGCCAATCGGGGCTGGGCCTTGTTCAGCTTTCCACTACCTAGTAGTTGTTCCGGCATACAGATCTGCGTTTTCGCTACCCCTCGAAACGAAACGTCTAGATTGCGAAGCCGAAAACTCAATCGCGTGGCTAGGACGTTTGGTTGGCTTCGCGACCTGCCCCTGCGGCAACAGGCGCAAACCTTGCGCCTTGAGGCCCCTAACTTTCGCTTAGCTTTGCGCCTCGAGCAATCCCGACAAAAATGCAGCGAGACACTCTTTACCATGGCCGACATCACCAGGCCACACCGTCGACCTCCTCATCGCAGGGGGGCACGCCTGGGTCGCCGACGTTGACCAACCCGGACATGATATTGCCCGACTACGAGATGCCGACTTCTCCTGATGATCGCGCGGAATCGCCTTTGACGATGTGGACAAACGCGAATATCACGTCTGGCATCCTCGAGGATTACCACCTTCCGGCTCCGAACCAATACGCGAGAACCATGCCCTCTTCGACCCCCATCATATACGGAAACGGCACCATGCTGTCAGATATTGGCGAGGTTACCGAGGTGGAGAGCAATGCAGGAGCCGACTCGAGAAGAACATCTTCACGGTACTCTACGCAGACAATGGACGGTCCGAGACACTCAATGATGAACCATCGTGAAAACACGGCAAGCTGGGCAACATTTGCTCGTGAGCGTCGTGTATCTGTGGATTCGACGAGCACCATTACCACGAGGGGGCGAGTACCTGGCTTCGCTGATGTCGACGACAACGTGAGTGTTGGCGACAGCAACTTTCAGGGCGATGACGAGGAGAGCATGGCTTCGCATTATGTACCAGGAACCTCCCCACCCCGAGCGCAACAGGCCCGTCATTTTCGAAGAACACGAGACGTTGGTGCTGATAGACACTCCGCGAACCTCATAAGCGACCAAGCTGAAGAGATTCTGGCCAACGCGAAGCGCAGATTGTTGGTGAGTAAGCGCCATGCGTTCTAGGTCAAACATTGCTAACTTACCTACTCAGGCCATGGAGGGCAATTTGTCGAGGGCAAGGAGCTCCCTTCACAGCTATTCCGATGCATCTACACCTTCCCCTGGCCGTCCTATGAGCACTTCGCAAGATCCAAAGACCCCGCCAGCCACAGCTCATGTTAGGATAAAGAGCGAAGACGGTTTCAGGGGTTTCCACAAGCCCTTTGCCCCTTTTCCCCAGAGGTCTGCAAGTGCTCTTGGCTCGGCTGGCGGCTATCGACCTCCGTTTCTCAGTTCAAGGTTCGCGGGCGAAACGCAGAACAAGGTCGTGTTTGGCGGTCCACTCCAGCCCGTCTCCCATGCTCTGGAGCATCTAGAAGAGGAGGATGGTGATGACTCGGACCCTTACCAAGAAAGTGCTCACTTGACCAACTACTTGAGCCCAAGCTTCGGCGCATTTCCTGAGCATGTTTTGACCCGGTCAACCTCAGCTGCACAGATGAGAGGGATTCATGATCAGATGCAAGGATTGAAGGGGAAGATATCGAATCTTCGCGAGCAAGCCAAGGTCGACAGTATGAAGCGCCGTAGCCTTCAGAGCTTGCGGACACCAAGCCCTTTCACGCACGCTCGTTGGGATCAGGATATTAGAGAGAAAAAAGATTCCCACAGTCCTCAGCCTGAAGAAGGAGAAGAGGCGCCGGCTGCACAATACGATGATGACCCGGCCGCTTCCCACAACAGGAGGAGAAGCAAAACCTCACAGGAGCTCCAAGAAGCCTATGCCATGTCCCCCGAGGAAGGACAGTCTGTGAACCAGAGCTCATCTGACGAAGGTCGCCAAGCAAACGGTTCTAGATCATCGAGTGAGAAGATGCCGGCTGAACAGCAGGTGGCCGAGCCAGACCATTTTGTAGGATATGCGAATAGTCTCCAGAATGAGAGACAGGAGCGACGTGATATAAATGAAGAAATGCAGGCGGACGCATATGGCGAAGAGGATGAAGTGGATGAGTACTATAAGGATGCCTCCAACGTACGTGACTGGGAGAGTGAGAGCGAGGCATCACAATACCATGACACCTACCAGCATGCGGTCTCCCATGAAGATCGCGAAGATGCTTTCGATTACCAAAACTTCTTCCTTCACTCTGCCATGGGGAGCGTTCGCCGCTCGGAGCTTGAAGACAGCTACGACAGCGAGTACTCCGATGACTCAATCGAGACCACACGGGGCCCAGCGACTGAAGATAGAAGGCGAAGTCTCGATTCCGTTGCATCCGAGGACTCTTTTTCGACAGCCAAGGAAGCGTTCATGAGCCGATGTTCGACAAGGCAAGGCCGAGTCACGGCTATGAGCACCCACATCGAAGAGCCAGTGCCCGAGGTGGATGACGAAGACGGGGAGCGGGAAACTAGGATAAGCAATGGTCATAACGCGGGAAGCGAGCGAGACTGTGGCCAGACATATCAACAAAGCCGTCCAGTTATTTCCCGATCGGCAAGTGCGGCTGCAGAAAGACTTCACCGTCCTTCTGTTTCCTCTCTGGAGTCTACAGGTACTACAAGAAGCTTCCCGCTTATCAACAAGGCCAAGGCCAATGGAGGTGTCTTAACGCTGGGAGGTTCTCCAGAAGAGTTGAAGCGGATATCCGAGACGCTACTGGAATCTGCAACAACTCTCGATGAGCGGGGCAATGTCAGCTTGATCGCAGCGCTGCAGAACCTTTCCAAAGAAGACCGACTCCTCGTCGAGAAGCTGACGTTCAGTCTTGGGAGATGCGTGCTGGGCCTTGATGAGGCGTCGCGAGCGAGTACCGAGGCGAGGCAGTTTCGGCGCAGGTTCGAGGCAGCACGTCGGATACTTGAAGGGCTTGACGAGTGTTGATGAGTATGTTTTTTTGTTTATTTATATGGGGAAAAAAGGTAACAAAAGTAATTCTGATTTTATGGACAGGGTGCTGCAGGGGAGTGGCATCTTGGAGCTGGACGAGCTTTGACTGGGGAGGCTTATGTTTTTTTTTGTTCTCAACTGCTTTTTCACTTCTGAGTATACTTAGCTTTGTCGATACCCTTTTCGTTCCTTGGCGTACTTATATAGAGATATACACCTGCTCTTATCTGGGAATTTCCTTGCTAGGACCCCGTATGGTCTACCAATCGATGTTATCATGATACGCAAAACGCTGCTGATTTGATGAGTTGGGAATATCCTGTCCATGCCTTGCTAGAGTAAGGGGACTCATACCAGGGGAAGAAGCTATCATACGAAACAAGCCAACCAACAAACAAATAAACAAAATAGACCGTTGTTTACTTTTGCCGATGCGTGACGCATGGACGCAAAGTGCAGCTACTAGAGTTGTGCGATGCTTGTTGGGTGCTGCTTTGAATAACCAACCCACTCATTCAGGTCCCAAGCTGGCGAGCTACCAACCAAGTTCCGTGCTGGTGGTTTTTCGACTTGACACGCGACGTGACCCCACCTCCAAAAAAAACGCGAAGGCCCGGGGGGAAGCTTCCCTGTTCGCTCCAGCGATTTCTCTGATTGCAAGGGTCCAACCTGACGAAATCTTGGAATCCTCCACAGCGAAATCCGATGCGACAACCCTGGCCTTAAGCCCTTGACTCCTTTATTCCTTCATCTACATACTTGTAAACAACAACTACAACAACAACAACAAAATATTCACGTCAGATTGCGGAGTCGTGCTTATTCTATTGCTAAAACCAATCGCATTTCTACCAATACAACGATTCTAATTGCAACACGCCAAGACCTTTGTGTGTGTGTGTGTTTCTCTCAGCCAAGAATTATCGACAAAGGGCTAATACCGGGACAAATCATCAGCAAAAAACCAAGACATGGACCCCATCGACACGAGCTTTCGCCTCGCAGCTTCCTTGCTCCCCGAGGAGCTCTCGTCGTTTATCCACAACCACGTCCTCAACCCGCACGGCCCCTTCCAGACGTTGAAGCGCGAGGCGCAAGCCCAGCTCGAGAGGCTGCTCACCGCCCTGTACCCCTTGGTGCAGCCTCTGCTCGAGAAGATGCTCGCCCTCGTCTCGGACAACCAGGGCGCCGTGGGCGCGGCGGCCACGCTCGCGCTCGCGGCCCTCGTCATTGTCGTCTTGAACTGGATACGGAGGCTGATGCTCTGGTGGACGCGCATGGTGTTTAGGCTGGTGTTTTGGTCGCTCGTCTTGGCCATGGCGGCCGTTGTGGTGCAGCGCGGGCCCATGCAGACGGCCAAGGAGGTTGTCGTCCTGGGGAGCAAGATCGTGGGCTGGGTCGCCGCGGTTCAGCAGGCGATGCAGCAGCAGCAGCAGTGCGGAGAAGAGTTCTCCCAGGGGGATCGGAGGCAGTACAATGTCGGAGGTGGACGGAGCTCACGGGGCTACTAGCAGTTGTAGCTTGGAGACGAGACATAATGGGCTTTATGACCTATGAAATGAGTATGCTGTGTCAACAGCATTCATTCTACGGCCGGGACTGATGTGGCTTTTGTATTGCACCAATTTGGTTTTGTTTAATTTGGGTTAATGGCATTGCGAATGAGTTTGATATGATACTACGATATTGCCAAAAACTTGGTACCGGAACGCCGCCGCTATGCACAGAAATATACATTTTTTTCTTGATCCGACCAGTCACGTATACCCACCCCTACTACTCCTCTTCATAACCATCAAAATCTTCATCGATCGGCTCCTTGGGGTCCTGAGCCTCATGATACTGGATGCAATCATCGATGTAGCTCAGGATTGCGCCGACGCTGTCCTCCTTGGTCGAGTCTAGCCTCAAGAAGTTGATCATGCTGAAGCTCTCGATGAGACCTGCCACGGCACGGTTCAACCGGCGGAAGCTCGCACCCTTCATGACCTGCTCCTTCTCATCTGGCGGCTTCGACTCGTCGTCGATGGCAGCTTCACCGCCGGCCTTGAGCCTCGCGCGTTCGACGGGATCATCGTCAATGAGGCCCGCGTCGGGCGTGAGGAACTTCTTCAGCTCCTTCTTCTTGACCTGGCCCTTGACGAGGTCCATCTTGGACAGCACGTTGACGTGCGGGACCTCGAGCATGAGCATGGCGCTCATGGCGCTGAGGGTGCCGGCGAAGAACTTTGCGCGGTCGACGACGAAGGTGGCCTCGAGGAGGTAGACGGCCGCCATGCGGATGTCGAGGGAGCCCGGCTGGGAGAGGTAGCGCACGAGCGCGGGTAGGATGGGGACGTGGGTGTAGAGCTCAATCTGGCCCGGCATGTCAAAGATGATGAGGTACTCCTCGGTCAACGACTCGAGGGCCTCGGCGAGCCAGTCGAGGTTCTCCATAAGGAACTCGAAGCAGTAGATCAGGCCGCCGTTGGGGCCGAGGCCGACCTCGTCCATCGCATCGCGCAGGGAGATGAGCTCCTTGATGTCGAGATCTGGCGTGTGCTCGAACGACTCGGCTGCGGGATCGAGGTTGACGTAGAAGGCCGACCTGCGGTTCATCTGGAGGTGGGTAATGAGCGAAGCGCAGAATGTCGACTAATTTGCCCATGTCATCAGCTTCCCCTTCACACAGAGGCTTTAAGTCATGGGGGGGAGAAAGTTTTACCTTGCCTGCCCCGGCGGGACCCATCACCATGGCCCCGAACTTGCTCATGGCGACGGGTGAAAAAGAGTGGGAACTATATTATTATGCAGTTTCCTTGAATGGAGGGTTTTTTTTTTCTTGCCGCTGTATAGCAGTCGTAGGAATGCTTGTGCAAATGGGATTTATGCCTTTGGTGTTGCATTTTGCAATTCTTGATGATGCGATCTGAGGTCCCTGAGTAGGTAAGGTGGGGGCCCCGCCAAAAATCTAGCAGCGGGAAGTCAAGTGCAAGAAAAAATGAGTTCCCTTCTTTTTTCCCCATCGGACACTTTTCGGATCCGTCCTCTTGAGCTCTTCGGGTGGCAGAAATGAAGGGAAGGAATAACTTGATCTCAAGATCTTACCATCACATTCATGGGACGCCTAATTAATAAAACTCTATCTAGGCCAAGGAAACAATACAGTGTGGCTTTCTTAGTACACCTTAGGCCCGTCTATTCATCTATTCATCAATGACAGCTTCTCCCTAGATAATAGCACTTCGTCCGTCTTTGACAACCCCAAGCAGGACAATAAGCATCCCGCCGCCGCCGCCACCGCCTGCGGCACGTTTTCCTCCATACTACTACTTAGTAGTAGTATTACCTATTAGGCTATTACTACTCCTTACTTGTCGGTAGGGGGTGTCAGCATGCAGAGGTACTATAGTACTACCATGTAAGCCCGCCGCAGAGCCAACTTGAGCCGATGGCCGGCGTTGCTCTTACTGTCGAGGTGATGGCGCAATGCCGCCGTCGATTTAAAGCGCGCAAATAAGCCGAATGGCCTCAAGGGTTCACCATAAGCAGGTACTTGACCCACGCGGGGGGAGAAGCTCATGATCAGAGGTATCAGGCTATGACCTGCAGCTACTCATGTCCTGTTTTTGTCCCTGGATTCCGGCAGCAGCTACCGACCCAACCCCTCCTTAGCCCACCCGTGGCCAACTGAACCAGAACCAACAGGGTTCCAATAAAACGCCGGTCGGTTTTGCTGTCGTCCCCCGTACAAAATGGTTGGCGTTTTTTTTTGGCAAGGGACTAAGCAGGGAGGAACAGCGCCAGTTCCTGCGCCCAAGCCTTCCAACGTGCTCCTTCTCCCCCAACTTAGTAAGTTTTTAGCCTGGTTGTCCGTGGGATTCTTTACTCCACCATTCTTGTTTAAAATCACCACCCTCTTCGTCCCTCTTCCACAAAATCCCATCTTTCTTCTTTTCCTCTTGAGAATTCTCTTGTCATCATCTCTCGCGTTCATTGTCCTTTATGTAAGTCATTTCCCGAAGAAAATTGGCCGACAGTGTAGCTACATCTAGCCAACGTCCAACTTTTACCCCGTCCAACGACGCTAACAAACACATCTCCTCTAGTCTCAACTTTTTTCCATCTCTCCTTTTCTACCGACATCCCACTTGAATTTAAAATTTTCTTCACAAACATCTCTCACAATGGCTTCTAACGGTGTCGCCGGTGTTTCCAAGCACGAGGGCAGCTTCCTCTTCACCGTAAGCAGCCCCTCAATCCTATGCTCTGCTGCAATCGTCTTTGTGAGACAATCTTTGCTGACAGGATCCTGCGCCATTTAGTCCGAGTCAGTCGGTGAGGGTCACCCCGACAAGATCGCTGACCAGGTCTCGGATGCCATTCTCGATGCCTGCCTCGCGCAGGACCCCTTGTCCAAGGTCGCTTGCGAGACTGCCACCAAGACCGGTATGATCATGGTCTTCGGCGAGATCTCCACGCGCGCCAACATCGACTACCAGAAGGTTGTCCGTGATGCCATCAAGGACATTGGCTACGATGACTCCTCCAAGGGTTTCGACTACAAGACCTGCAACTTGCTCGTTGCCATTGAGCAGCAGTCCCCTGATATCGCTCAGGGTCTCCACTACGACGAGGCTCTTGAGAAGCTCGGTGCTGGTGACCAGGGTATCATGTTCGGCTATGCCACCGACGAGACCCCCGAGCTCTTCCCCCTCACCCTCCTCTTCTCCCACAAGCTCAACGCTGCCATGGCCGCCGCTCGCCGTGACGGCTCTCTCCCCTGGCTCCGCCCCGACACCAAGACCCAGGTCACCATTGAGTACACCAAGGACGGCGGTGCTGTCGTTCCCCAGCGTGTCCACACCGTTGTCGTTTCTGCTCAGCACTCCGAGGACATCACCACTGAGGAGCTCCGCAAGGAGATCAAGGAGAAGATCATCAAGAAGGTTATCCCCGCCAAGTACCTTGACGATGACACCGTCTACCACATTCAGCCCTCTGGCCTCTTCATCATTGGTGGTCCCCAGGGTGACGCTGGTCTGACCGGCCGTAAGATCATCGTCGACACCTACGGTGGCTGGGGTGCCCACGGTGGTGGTGCCTTCTCCGGCAAGGACTTCTCCAAGGTCGACCGTTCGGCTGCCTACCTTGCTCGTTGGGTCGCCAAGTCCCTCGTCAACGCCGGCCTCGCCCGCCGTGCTCTTGTCCAGTTCTCTTACGCCATTGGTGTTGCTGAGCCTCTGTCCGTCCACGTCGACACCTACGGCACCTCTGACAGGACCTCTGACGAGCTCGTCGCCATCATCAACAAGAACTTTGACCTCCGTCCCGGTGTCATCGTTCGCGAGCTCAACCTTGACCGCCCCATCTACCTCCAGACCGCCAAGAACGGTCACTTCGGCTCCAACCAGACCTTCACCTGGGAGCAGCCCAAGGAGCTCAAGTACTAAGTGGTCACGCCCACGAGAGCACCTGTACTCAATTAATAAAATAGCGAAGAATAATTCAACAACTCTTCGCGCGGCATTTAACGCAAGATGTTTTTTACGACTTGATGTTTGATCAGGCATAGGCGTTTGGTTCTCAACGAGACCACTGGGCGGTTTCGGCGGTTATACACTTTTTTTTTTTTCACATTGTCTTAAACGGAATTTTATTAAAAAAGACCTCTGGTCATAGAGGCGCAGGTCATATGATACACAGCGAACGGAGTCGTCGGCGTCTTTCAACAAAGACCACACATTTGGGCCACCCAACATTTGCACAGCGAGAGGAGGAGAGCCAGTGAATTGCATAGAGATACCCTTTACCCGAGGGTTGAAAGGAGCGTGCAGCATCGGCGAGGCCAAAGACAGGAGAGGAAGAACTTCAACATCTTCTCATTCGACCTGTTGGTTCTCTGTCGTGCTGTGCCACTGATCGCTCGGGGCGCAGAAGATGAGAATTTACCCCCCACATGTTGGATGGACATGAAGGATTGGGCTAGGTTGAGACATAGTTGCTCACATATTCCAGCAGTTTAGAGTTTAAAATAGACACCAAGCCCAGTGATGGGGCTGGTTGTTCGCTGGTATCTGCCATCATTTTCCCTTGTTGACTTATTCATGATGCTACACGCATGTCGTGGTGGCTTATTCGGCCAATATAGTCATAGAAGACTACCTAGTCTATCAGTGGTGACTGGTGAATACTCTTGAGTACCAAGGAAAAGAAGCATTGTCATTATCTGCTTGCCCGGTTCAGTCCTTAATTTTGGCGTGATTCCGATGGCTGTACGGAGTACGTAATCGTTGGCTTTCGAAGCCACGGGCGGCGCTGGGCATGGTTGTATGTGCATGTACGTTTCGAGAGTCCCAATCTTGGGGTACGCGAACACTTATGGCAACAAACACGACTGTCGGCAAGATCTAGCGCCTCTATATGATCTAGTATCCTCCTCGCCGCATTTTGGGGACAATGTCAGATATGTGCCTTATCTATCAAGCGCTGGAAAGGAGGACGAGATTGTGGCCATCTCAATCGGCTACCGATGCCATGGCCAGCATGCCGGCGAGAGCGTGATAAGCAGGATGAAGGGGCTCTTGAATCTCTGGCAGCGCGATTCTGGGCAAAGGAAAGCACACGCTCTTCAAGTAAGGTAGCTTTATAAGTAGGTTCTATTCCGGTTTGTAGGCGATTTACTCTTGTCTCCTCTTCCAGGCTGTGAAGTTCCTCAGCCAAATACTACTCTGCTTGGACAAACTAAGATACTAATACATGCACTTGACAATCTTGAGTCCTAAGAAGGGAATACGAGCAAAAGTTGAAAAAGGGAAAAAGTAAAAAAAAAAAGAAAAAAAAATAGTTGCTAGGACTGGTGTTCGAAACCAGGAATCTTACGATAGTGGTGAAATAAGATTGAACTTCTGCGAAGTTTGTAAGTAGACGATCGAGATAAAGTTGGGCAATGGTTTGGCTTACAAAACCACCGCCTTAACCACTCGGCCACCCTAGCGGATGCGGGGTAAAGCTCGCAATTCAATACTAGAACCTCAAGTCAAACGTCAAGTCACGGATTTGAGCCATTGTAAAGCTTTTAGTGATGTTGATGTGCCGTAAAGACAACAATTCAAGGGTTTTTGAGGTAAATTTGGGAAGCTCGGTTAATGACTTTCAGAGGGGGTGGTGGGCTTGGTGCGAAATACAAACGCCCTCGCTGTTTGGCACAGTACCGCAACGAAGATTTTACTTACGTTCCTGGGGAACCTGAGGGCAAGATAATAAATAGCAAGGCGAGATGAAAAATGGCTTTCATCACAGCCCGACGAGCAAAAGTATAGGGAGAGCAATTTTTTATGAGGCTATTGGTTTTTTTAAACGCCCCTCATTTGTTGCGCCTCATCCTCTCTTTGTCAACGTCAGCTGGAGACTACTTTGTCCTCGCCCTTTTCTTCTACTTTCTTCCTCCGTCTCTTTCTTCCCTCATCAACTTTGCTTGCCTTGCATCTGAGGCTCACAACTCCAGCATCATTAATTACAGCATCATTTATTGCAGCATCATCAACCGTTGCGATGTAACCCAGTTGAGCATCATTAGTATTGTTGTCGAGGCCGTGGTTCTCTTTTGAAATTTCCCATTTTCACCGCATCCACAGCCAGCCATCCTGCACCTCCAGCTTGCTGCTTTACAAAGTTCCATCTCATTTCTGAATCTTTATTTCTGCTTGATTTACTGCATATTCTGCCACCGGAGCCTATGACACCGTCCCTTTAGCCACACAATATCATATCCAAATAGCCTGCTTTCTTTCTCTTCCTCCGCCTACCGAGTACGGAGTACTATAGTACTATCTCTTTTCCCCGTCCGCTACTGCCACTACCACCAATAAGTTCCCTAGGTAAGCCGAGTGCAGGTGCCATCAGAAAAAGGACGGCATTTGGCGGTGCAGGGAGTATTAGACCAGGATCTAGGGGACTTTACCTTCCAAAGGCCCCTCCCCTGGTCTGACCTATCCCGCTTCACCCTCAGCTCCCCTCAACGCTATTGGAGACTGCCTTTTTTGGTTTGCCTGCGAACTGACATGGCATCTTCCCAGCTTCATTTCTTAACATCAGTTCGGTGCGGTTTGATCTATACGCAATCTACTCCTCGAACTCTCTCATCAACGCGAGAGCAGAGCTAAGCTCCAGGCGCGACCCAGTTTAACCCGACAAGCTAATCCACCTCTCCCTTCGCATCACAAGCCCCCTAAGGGTGCACCAGCTTTCCACGGTCGATTACACCGACTTCGATCCCACTTCCCCCTGATCTCAATCACCGCCCTCGGGCGTACACAACAACCGTCATCATGGTGTCCGACGAACACTATGAAATGTGTCTGCCCGTCCTGTCGGACACGACACTTGACGACGAAGAGAGGACCGACAAGATTGAGGGCATCTTTAAGCAAAACACCAACCTGACGGGAAGCTCGCTCGAGAACGCCATCCTGGATTCTCTCTGGAGATACAGGGACGGCGGAGGTCTCTCATCCTCCCCATCAGCTGTCCGGCACTCGATTCTCCGCCGACCGTCACCCGCATCATGGCACCGGTCACCGACACCTCTCTCGGGGTCCCCTCGACTCGGTGTAAGCCCTCTGGCGCCTCCGGGCTTCGTCCCCTCGAGCTTTAGCCGCACCATGTCTTCGACAGCGTCACCCTTTGGCTCACCGCGAGCATCTCCACGTCCCGCCCTCGCAACGCCTGTGCTGTCTCACAGCCCGATACCCCATAGCCCCAACCTCAGCGCGTATGAGTTTGCCAGTGACTCCACGCCGGCAACGGAGATAATAGGCGATTACCAGACCGAGAACGTGGACTGGCTCGTCAACGATGATGCCGTCAGCGTTACGTCGTCTATTGGGACTGCCAGTGGCCTCAACGCCGCTGCGCCCGAGTTCTCTTCGTCCATGAACTCGCAACAGAACGACATGTCTCCCTACGACATGTTGCGCTCCATTCTGGGGCAGACAAGGACCGATGATGAGATAGAGTCGGCGCTCGCTATGCATGGCTATGACCTGAGCGCTACAATTGCTTCCATTATGGAGAGCCGGTCCCAAGATGGCAGTGTGACTGACGAACAACCAACTAAGAAGGTCCTGATTGGTAAATCCGTTGCAGGCAACAGCCGTCCTGCGACGCCTGTCAACAGCCACGGTAATAATAAGTCTGGAATCATTTGCAAGTTTTTCATGTCCACGGGATCGTGTCTCCGTGCCGATTGCAGGTTCAGCCATGACCTTAGCAATCATCTCTGCAAGTAAGTACTTTTATCGCTTGAGTCGGCATGTTGCCTTGTAATCTTTCTTTCTAACCGGCACTAGATATTGGGTGATGGGAAGCTGTTTGGCAGGCGAAACTTGTGTCTTCTCTCACGACCCTGCCAAACTTGTGAATAATTTATCTCTTGAAGGCCAAGCCACTCCTTCGCCCAAGGGTCAAGGCAAACTTCACGATGGAGCTAGCTTCCCGTCCCTCCATGGGCACCACGATCATCTCGATAGCCGAAGCAACTCGCTGAGGTCTATGACCCCGCCTCCTGGACTTAGGCAGTTTCATCGTGCAGAGAGCCCTCGGCCTCGATCTCGCCCTGGAAGCCGACAGCAGATTCGGATCGCTGCGGAGACTGCCCCTGCTTTTGATGACAATGAGGCATTTCCATCGCTCGGGTCCGTCTCAGGTGCTAAGCAAGGTAAGAAACATCATGGCAAGCGTGGTGGACACGGACATGGCACCAAAGAGCCAGCTACCCCAAGCTCCATGGCGGATATAGTTCGCATGGCATCCCCTGCTCCCGCTTCTCCTCGCCCCGAGTCTGAGAAACTTGCCCGAAACGGGAGTGCATCTCTTTTGAGGAATGGTGAAAACAGCCCTGCCTCTCAAGCAATCCCCGAGCCAAAGCACATCCCTTTTTTAGAGACTGGTGAACGCGCCAATAAGGCGTATCTGAAAGCACGTCAAGAAGCATTCAAGCACGGTGGGCTAAGGAACAAATTTCTACAGAGGTATGCTTCAACGACTACTACTAGGACTAGTAGTACACTGTCTGCCAGCTCATGCTAACATTAGCCTTTTCAGTGCGGCCCAAGCTTGGAATCGCAATGACGCACGAGCCGCAAAGGCGCTCAGCCTGCGCGGACAGAAAGAGAATGAGCAGATGCGTAAGGCTCACCGACAGGCAGCCAACGAGCTCTATGAAGAGCGCAATAAGAACAGAACCGACAACTCGGAGATCTGGGTCGACCTTCACGGGCTTCACGCAGAAGAGGCGGTTGAGTACCTCGAGAAGATGCTCATGGAGCGTGACAATGAAGTGAAGCCTATCTACGCCATCACTGGTTCAGGTCACCACAGTAAAAACGGCAAGGACAAGGTCGGTAGGGCGATCCGGAGCTTCCTTAACAACTGGAGGTATGCCTACCGTGAGTTCCCTATTCCTGGTGACAAGAACAGCATGGGGGCAATCCTGGGCATTGATGCGCGTAGCTGGGACAAGTCAATGTCCCGAGACAGCGGCTCTGGTGAGGATGACGAGAAGGGAGGCGTCAATCTGAGCAAAACGGTCGAGATTGGAGACGGCAAGGTACGCCTCCTCATGCGAGACGTGCCCAAGACGCCAAGCAGCCGCCGATGACAATCAAGGCCTCAAAGCAGTAAAATAGAAAACCCAGATTAACACACAGCATTGTCGAACCAAGGTATCGCTGCATGTTTGACTGCCCAGCTCGAGTAGCATAACTTGCCATATATATGTATGAATGGATACGCAGTATTAGCCCTCATACTGCTTGCTACTTTTACATGCATAGTAGTACTACTAGTTCTAACTACTTAGTAGTAGATATATATAAGTCTGGATATTTACTTATTTAAACGTTGATCTGATAGGTATCAGTCACCCTTTGATAGGTCATGTTCAGCCTTACTAAGCTGCGGATACCAACGGAGGTCCAGCAGCTCCGCTGCCGACCGCGCCGTAAGCAAAGTCATTATTATTACTTGTATGTACTCCGTACATCCCTAGTCGGCCTCCCATCTCACCATAATACTTTCCCAGAACCTCAGTCCCTTTAGACGAGCTGTAGTGTTCATTTCCTATTTACTTTCTCTCTGCATTATTAGATCCTGTACAACAGCTTGAATTCCAGGACAGATACCGTCCTTGTCTTACCTGTCTGGTATTTATTGCATTTACACGTCCCGGCTCCGAAACGTTGTCGATCCCGACCTTCCGGCTACGAACCTCGTATTACTCCGTTACGTCGTCTACAAGTAGATAGTCCCGACTGGCACCTTTCGAATGTGAACCCCCCTGCATGGTCTCTACATACCAAGCCGAAGCTACGTTTCCCAACTGCGATCCGTCTGTCTCGGTCAGACACACCCTCAACAACCCCGGACAGCAGCCCGCACAATCACAAAATCACACAAGAAAGAAATATCCATCCCCATTCTCCGTCCGCCATGCCAGCAGACTACGAATCCACGGCCCGCGCCCTCTCAATATCCCCCTCGGCCTCGCCCCCGCCCAGCAGCCCGCCATGGTCGTCCCGCCGCAGATCCTCGCAAGGGACCAACGCCCGGCGGCTATCCATCCCGTCGGCGTCGGCGCGCGCCCGTTCCGTCAGCGCGATGCGCTCGGCGTGGCGCTCGATGGAGGCGCTGAACAACCAGATGATGGCCACGTACCGGCGCATGACGCCCCTGCAGAAAGGGCTGGCCCTGGGAACCGTGGCCCTGGGCTACGCCATCATCATCCTCGCCGTCGTCTACTCGGGCCGCGTGTTCGACTGGCTGGCCGGGCTGTCCAAGTCGTGGCGCGAGATGCCGGCCGGCTGGCTCATCGTCTTCTCCCTCGTATTCGCCACGTCGTTCCCCCCCGTCATGGGCTACTCGACGGCAAACACCATCGCCGGCTTCGTCTACGGGTTTCCCTGGGGGTGGCCCCTCGTCGCCGCCGCCTGCACCGTCGGCAGCTTGTGCGCCTTTCTGGCGTGCCGGACGCTGTTCCGCGGCCACGTCGAGCGCATGGTGGGCAAGGACCCCAGGTTCGTCGCCCTCGGGCAGGTCCTGCGGAGGGATGGCATACTGTACCTCACCGGCATCCGATTCTGTCCTCTGCCCTTTAGCTTGAGCAATGGGTTCCTGGCTACCATTCCCAGCATCACCCCGGGGGCGTTCGCCCTCTCTACCGCCCTCTCTACGTGCGTATAAACCCAACCCTTTCTTTCTTTCCTTCTCTCCCCCAACCAAATCTGCCATGATGGCCAAAAACAGCTAACGAACGAGAAAATACTTGTTTCAGTCCCAAGCTCCTAATCCACGTCTTCGTCGGCAGCCGGCTCGCCATCCTCGCCGAGAGCGGGGACAACATGTCCTTTGGCGACAAGCTCGTCAACTACCTCGGCATGGCCATCGGCGCGGGTGTGGGCATCGCCGTGGGCTGGGTAGTCTACAAACGCACAATGGCCCGCGCGGCCGAGCTGGCGAGACAGGACGCCGTCCTGGCCGCCCAGGAAGAGGGACACGCCGACGATGACCATGGCCGTAATGTGCCCTACCTCGACCGTGACGACACGTTGCTTGACCCGGAGGACGCGGCTGCGATAATGTCGGATGATGATCAGTCGCTCTGGGAGACGCAGGTTGCCGACGAGGACGACGAGAGCGATGATGGAAAGAAAGGCGCCAGCAAAGGTTATAGTACAACGGGGCAGTCCTAGCTGACTTTGGTGCCATTACCATAGACGAGAAGGTAATGAACATGGTGTGCGTGCGATTTATTTGGTTTAACTAGAGGCGTTTTAGGCATCACATATGTACATCAAAGCAGCATGAATACAACGACCGAATTGCAAAGTATCAATCAGGGATCGTCAATCACTTTCAATCAAGTATCAAAATCATATCAAATCAATAAATCTCAAATGCCGGCTATTGTAATCTTAAAACTAAGAAAAAGCAGAGAGGAAAAAAAGTAACATGTCATAATCAAATCCATTGGCCGTAGCCTGATAAAAACGCCTCGCTGATGCATGAATTCGTAAAGCTTAAACAACATTAACGCGTGAGACCTCAAAGGTTGGGATTACGGAACTGGCTCATGATCTGCATGGCCTGATCAACGGGGTATCCAATAAACACTGGCCCCGTGAAGACCATCTGGGGAGCCTTGTGACTTGATCCCCAAGCAGCGTCGGGGTTGATGAATGATGGCTGGGCCACGTGTGTTGTGGGCGGCTTGGTCGGGTGAGGACCGGTGTCTCGCATTGGGATGAAAGGGGGGGCTCCATCATGTCGGTGTGAAGTAGCCGGCGAATGCTGTTCAGCTTTTGGTGTTGGAGCAGTATCGCCAGCCATGGCGGCCAGCTTGCCATGGTCAAAGGGGCACTTGCCAGGCGTCTTGCCGACGGGCGTCTCAGCACCTGGGGGCATTGGACTTGGCATTCGTACTGGGGCTGGCGGGGGAGAGAAAGGCTGCTCGATACCGTGAGGCGGGGGCTCATAGGTAGGCACATGAATTCCCCACGGACGACTGGGAGACTCTCCAACCCTGACCTCTTTGAGCGGTCGGTCAAAATGACTCTGACGGGAATCATCTGTTTCCACAGCTTCCTCGTTGTCACTCTCAGGATCCGTCGTCGCGGTCACAGCTTTAGCCCAGGTCTGAACCCGCTCATTCGAAGCCTTTTCGATCTGACTCGGCCGCCTCTCACGTTCGGCGTCTTCTGGTAGCATGGGTTGATGCAGCTGACCAAGACCCTCGATCATACTGACAATATTCCCATATTTAGAGTCGAGCTTCTTGATTTGCTGCTCGTTGTGTTGATACCTCCGAAGGCAGACCTCATGGCTACGTGGTAGCTCGTGCTTGTGTGTTTCAACATAGTGAGCAATCTCCTCGGCCGAGTGCTGGTCCATGTAGCGGATAGGGCATTTCCCCGTGCCAGTAGCAGACTGGGTCGACTCTTCGTACATGGCTGCGCAAATGGGATCGGAAGGGCCGTGAGAGTTTGGCACCTGAGATGTAGTCCCATCGGCCTGAGTGGGTTGAGTGGGTGCTCCATCCTGGGCTGATGTTGCTTCCTTATTATGGAAGGGACATTGCAGATTGCCCTTCTTACCCTCGACAGTGAAGTCCTGCTCCAAAGCGGTAGACATGGATGTTTTGTCCTCGTCAGCAGCACTAGAAAAGACGTCACGAGTGGACTCGGTAGTCTTGCTAGCTTCACCAAAGGAAGCAAGCCGGCTCGCAGCACGTCGGCCGTCTCGGATGACAAGAGCGAGCTGGTGCTGCGTCCGCGGAGAATTGCGACGAGGAAGCGGGACTGACGAATCGTCGCCGTTGGTCTCGGTACCAGCATGAGCCGGGAGCTGCAACTTGGAGAGCGTCTCTGCTATCTCTGGGGTTGCAGGTGCATATTTATCGGCAAGGTACTGTAGCTGTTGTGATTGCAACGGTATGACGTTAGCTTTGTGTGCCTCCATAATCGGATGATGAGAGGTGGGGAAAAAAAGTAAGAATTCTTTGTGTCAGAGGGTTGAAGATTGTATCACTCTTCGCAGACAGAGCTGCTTGTGATCTAGAGCTAATGATAATTCATCATGATAAAAGAGAGAGGAGGAGAGGAGGTTGGTTGTGGGATGGATGCGTATGCTTGCGCTCTATTCCCTGCTTCGTAATGCAGCCAGCCCACAGCCGAGCTCGGCCGGCCTTAAGAGGTCTGGGGCGCCCCATTGCAGAGGAAGAAGCCAGAAGAGAGAGCGCGCACGCACACATACACACACACGCGCAACACGCCCCAACGAATCATTGGTAAAAAAATCAGTTGCTAGCTTACCTGCTCATGGGCGAAACGCAGCTTGTGCTCGAGAACAGTTTTGCGATCATTCAGACCCTGGACTTCGTCGGCGAGGACATTGAACGCATCGCCGAGGCTGTTAGTAAGCTCATGGTAGGACATGCCCAGCGCTCAGCAATCCGAGTCTCCTTGGAGTATATACGATCGTGCCTTCCAGCGCAGTGCTGTAGATTTGGTGGTGTTTTGGGCCGATATGTTGTTGGAGGATGGAGAAGGCATGGCAACCTCTGGCCGAGAAGAGAAGATTGGAAGAAGTTTTTTTTTTTCCGGCGGGCAGGAAATGGGTAGGTAGGTGCGCGCCTGCGTAGTGGGGTTGGTAAGTACAAGTAGGTTTTCTCTTCAGTTGCCGGGCCACCTTTAGGCACTATCCGTACCTACTTGAACCTTGGCTAGGAAAAAGTAAAATAGCTTACCCTGGGGGGCAAGAGGTAATAATAATAGCAATCAATTACCTTGCATACAATGGAAATAACTATATCCGAAGTACTCCGTATCCCCTCGAAGCAGCTATAAGACCTCCAAGATGTTACGACCCGTTTTCTTAAGCACGACGCGGTCCCTCTGCAAGAAAAGGCGTTGTTGGTACACATTTTGCCACATGAACTGGCCGCTAAAAGAAGTACCTTTTATCCGTTGCTTTGCCGGGCCTTTTTGATCAATCATGATCCACCCCTGTATGTATATTAGTTCATGGTACTTCGTATCTTTGAGGTCTTAGCTGCTTCGAGGGGATGAAGTTGGTAATTATTACACTTGACAAACATGATGTTCCACGCAGCCAATCGTTTGTAATTCTCCAAGTAAAAGACGGGCCAAAGTTCCCGTAAGAAAAACAAAAAAAGGAATAATCGGCAACTACTCCGTATATACAGCAAATAGCAAGCAGTTTTCTGACTTTGCTTACTCCCTAATTGTACATCGAAACAATTGCGTTGCGGGTACTTCGTACTCTTCCCTATTGAAATTCATGATAGAGTGGTATACAATCTTGTGCTCCTCAGAAAGTAGATAAGCCCCGCTCCCCCACAGTGTAGGTACAGTAGAACGCGTGTTTGAGCAAGGTTTCTACATTTCAAGATTCAAGGTTCCTCCTCCATGCGAGAAAAGACAATTAAAAAAAATCTGTTTTTTTTTAGCATCAAAGGTATTATAAGTCACTAAGTACTTCCCAGGAAAGGTGACCCCCACCCACCAACACAACGAGCGGTATGTACCAAACCAAAAAGCCCCTCCTTCAGTTGGCAGGTGCTGCCCCTCATCGTCTGCATACGACTCCACGCAATCGTAAATGCTCCTCACGCTGTTGCTTCCGGGTCAGGGATGAATGCAGGTCGAGTACGGAGAACACTTCACAGTGTAGGCTGACTGACCACGGGGCAAACACACGCTCCCCTTGTAATAAAAAAGTGGTAGTGGTAGCTCTGTCCCTTCTTTCCCGACCAGCACATTTTGACTTTACAACAAAACATCGTACGTACGAATATACATACATATTGCACATCACATAACGTATACCGCAACCACTATTACCACTTCTGCTGCACCACCATGGGAGAAGTACCGCCAGCGTTATTGGAGAGCTTCAACACGTACAACGTGCCTGGGCAGTTGGTCATCACGGAGTTGATTTTCGCTGTTCCTCTGGACTACAGCCAGCCAGAGCTCGGCACCATCAAGCTGTTCGCCCGCAAGGCGGCCAAGCTCGAGGTTCCCCCTGCTCCGCTCGATGACTCCGAGGAAAAGGCTCGGTTGCAGAAGCCTTACATGGTCTACTTGGAGGGTGGGCCTGGCTTTGGCAATCGCCCGCCTCAGGAGCACCCTTTGACGCGGTATGCTCTGGCCAAGGGATACCAGATGCTATACCTCGATCATCGTGGCACGGGGCTGAGCACGCCCGTCTCGGCGGCCATGCTGCAGCAGACTGGGGATGTCGACGCTCAGGTCAGGTATCTGAGGCTCATGAGACAAGACAGCACCGTCCGTGATTGCGAGGCCGTCAGAAAGTGCCTGACGTTGGACTACCCCGAACACAAGCGCAAGTGGTCCATCTTTGGGCAGTCGTACGGCGGTTTCGTCAGCATGAGCTATCTCTCTTTCCATCCCGAAGGCTTGAGGGAGGTCTTCCTCACCGGCGGACTGGCCCCCGTGGGCCGGACCGCCGACGAGGTTTACAGAGCCATCCTTCCCAGGGTCATCGAGCGGAGCAGGTCGTACTACGACAAGTTTCCAGAGGACGTTGCAAATGTACGCAGAATCGCATCCTACATCGAGAGTCAAGGCGGTGCCGTACCCCTGCCCGGCGGCGGCTCCTTGACCGTCCCCCGGCTCCTGACGATGGGCTTCGCCTTTGGCGGCCATGGCGGGTTCGACAGCGTACACAGTGCTGTGCTGCAACTCAAGCTATCGCTGGATCAATTCAATCACCTGTCACGAGCCTCTCTCGCCCCGCTAGAGAGCTTTACGCCATTTGACACCAACATCATCTATGCCATTCTGCACGAGGCCATATACTGCGACGGCCCTGGCCAGGCCTCCAACTGGTCCTCTTACCGTGTTGGAAAATCCTTCCAAGAATACGAGTGGCTCCTTACCGGAACGTTGCCCGACGACGAAAACAAGAAGCTGTTCTTCTCGGGAGAGAACATATTCCCATTCCTCTTCGATACCTACCCAGAGTTGATTCCGTTAAAGGGGGTCGCCGAGAAATTGGCCGCCATCGACGACTGGGCGCCACTGTACGACTTGGACCAACTTCGGAGGCGCCAAATTCCCGTCTATGCAGCATCTTTTGTCGAAGATATGTACGTGGACTACGACTTTGCGCGCGAGACTGCCAAGCTCGTTGGAGCCAAGACGTTTGAGACCAATGTCATGTACCACTCTGCATTGCGCTCCAAGGCGGACGAAGTTCTGGCACAGCTATTTAACTTGCGTGAAGACGTCCTAGACTAGAATGAGTTATGATCGATGGTCCGTTGAAAGAGTTTGGATGATAGAAATGCATATCAAGAGTCAAAGTATCTACAATTCGCTTTCCATAATCTCCGCTTGCAGTTGTATCTCTGTGTGCAGGTGTGTCAGTCAGCATGAGCTATGCGTGGGGAATCCTTGGGCATAAACTTACGCCATAGCCTGTTTGCTGAGGCTGAGATAATGTTCGCTTTGGCAATGAGCTTCTCTTCATATTTCGCCCCATCTTCCTTGCCCTTGATCCGAATCTTGTTGGGTTGGGCTTGCATGAGGACCGGGACCAGTTCTTGGGGGTTCGCATTGGCGATGGCGCCAACGGTTCGAAACCCGTTTTCCCAAAAGACTCGACTGCGCCCATTTTTGGTCAGTGCAGCTCTGCCAAGGATCGTGCATCGTGACATGAAAAGGGTATACTTACGCCGTGCGGCTTTTGATAAATGTCACCTTTGACAGCTCCAGCAGATCCGTGCGGGCTCCCGCCACGAGCCTGTCGGAAAAGTGATTCAGCGCTGCCGCAAAGACGCCCCAGCCCATCTGCTCGCAGAACTTGATCATGCCCGCGGCGAAGCCCTGGCACGTCTGCGAGAGATTCTGCACGATTCCGCGGGGCACGTCATACTTTCGCGCCACGATGTGAACGGGTACCTCGTTGCAGAGGTCGCGGAGCTGGAGGGCCAGGTAGAAGCGGCGGTATACACGGGCGAGGTCCTTCTCCTCTTGGGTCTTCTCCTTGAGGGTTGCGCCCTGGGCTAGCCTCATGACGGCGGTGGGCTTGATGCCGAGGAAGGCGAGGACGCGGAGACCGCTGTCGTCTAGCTGCTCGACCTGATTGCGAAAGATGCGCCAGTCGACGGTGATACCGAAGTCGTGCACCGGTGTGAACGTGTACAGCATGTGCAAGTCGCTGTCCATGACGAAGCCCTGTAGGGCTCGGCTGAGCTCCTTGTGGATGAAAAGGCCGTCGTCGGGGTCAATGGCAGAAGCCACAACTGCTTTTCCCAGCTGAGTAGCCTCGAAGTTGTTCAAGGAGTCTCGGGTTACGAAACCCATCTCCTCGATCTCGGTGAGGCTCGTGTCCAGGCACCTTTCCACATGGTCCATGCCGTGGGTGTGAAACATGAGAGACCTGGAAAAGTGCTCGCGCAGAGACTCGTAGCTTGTTGCCAGGCGGATGCAGATAACTTCTAGCAAAGCTCTCTGTATCCGTCTGTTTTCTATGCTCATACAGCTAGAGACCTCCGGGAGCTCTGCGTTCATGAGCTGGACGACCTGCTCCAGGTCATTCTCCCGGCAGCAGAGATATGTCTCTCCAACAGGGGCTTTCCCTTGGCGACCGGCTCGCCCCCTCATCTGCCTCAGGAGTGATGGGCCGACAAAGTCTCGGCCCATCCTGGCTCCGTGAAGCACGACTCTCCGCGCAGGTCTGATCACTTAGCGAGGGTCGGAACAAGACTATTGGGTGTTTTCCCTACAGATTGATGCCCGCTGCTAAGCTAGCGGTGGCAACGCACACGAGCAGTGTCCCTGCGTCGTATGCTGCAGCGATAAGGTCTCGCTCTTCGGTGGTCAGTCCGGCCTTGATGTATCAGTGATGGGATAAGCCAAACGTGTGCCCTGCGATACTCACATCTGTCAAGGTCAGCAACAGCTTTACAACAACGATTCGGGCACGGACTCACGATGGAAAGCAACGCCAAGCAATACCGTCTCTTCCAAAGTTGGGTCTAAGCCGGTGTTTAAATTCCTCAGGTCATTCAGCAAATCTATCCTCCTGTTCAGCAAGTCCGGGCTCAGCTCGTGTGGGCGCGGCATCACTCGACTAATCCACCGCGCGTTAGCCTCGCATATTCCACGACTTCCAGCAAAGACCAAGACACCGAAGCCTGCAGAGGCCGTTTCGTGGGCCAAAGCAACAACGGTGTTCAACAGCGGGTCACGCAATTCTTTGTGCACGGAAGGCTCTATTCGCCTCATGGGGTCCAGCGTGGTCTGGGCTTGGGTCGGCTTCTGAGTGTTGAGCTGCGCTGCCGTTTTAATCAAATTACTCGTAGACGTCGCTGGGTAGATCTTGCCGTCGTAAACTAAGTGTTCGTGGATCGGAACAGGTCGGTATTTAGTCTCATACATATGCCCGTTGAGCCACCGAGCCATAAGGTCCATGTTCTGTCACAGATTAGCAATGCCCCTTGCCTTGTAGCACGGGATTTCACAGACCGGCAGTGTAGCACTCATAGCAACAATCTGGATCGGCTGCTCCAAACTCAGCAGCTTGGTCGTCATGACCTCCAAAAGGTAGCCCCTGCGCTCGTCATCTATCATGTGAAGCTCATCAAGCACGACCGACTTCAAAACAGATATCGAGCAGTCGTCTACAGCCGTGTTAATTAGAGCGTTGGCCTAACTTTTCCGTCAACCTTGATTCAATGGCCATGGTCCATTGTTTCGCACCTTTTCCATAGTGCATACACCAATATCAAAATCGGCCCACGTCGCGCGGACTTTACCTCCACCAAAAAAGCCAACGACTTTGATCGTGTCTTCGTCTGCGCGCCGCCTCCAGATAGAAGCGGCATCTTGGGATGATGGAGCATTTGGAGGGTAGCGCAACCCGTCTACGACATTCCGAAGCCAGCGAACTTTTTCCTGGACGAGAGCAACGTATGGGAGAACAAGCAAAGCCTTGGTGCCTTTCTCTGCCAGCACCTTCTTCAACATCAGCACTAGATGGATGGAATTAACAGCCTGTCCGCCGTCAATGTCTATTGTGACGACTCACAGTCTGCGATTAGTGATTTACCACCTCCGGTGGGAGCACAATACACCAGATTGGACTCTCCAGCCAACAATCCGGGCCCTTTCAAACAGCTCTTCTGCCATGGATAGATCTGCTTGATACCCAAAGAAGAGAAATTCCGTACGAGCTGCGGTGGCAGTCCGTAGGTCGGATGAGCCAACGTCAGCTCCGGGTCGTACGATGACGTCGGTGTGGCAGCGATAATCCTTCGCTGCGAGTACTCGGAGAGACCTTGGGCTTCTCCCTCCAGGTTGATGATGCGGCTTGCGGAGAGCTGCTCTTGCATAGCGGGCAGGCTTGAGGCCTGCCGGAATTGCACTCCCACCCTCTGGGCTGCTCCGTGAGCATTCGAGGATGCATTGCTGCTAGAAAAGCTCCTCTTTTGACCTAATGCTGACGTTGTGGGGATTGTCGTCTGGCGTCCTTGAGCTGCTTGTATACTTGTCTCGTGGAGGAGACCTTGCATGCTCTTCATGACGGGCCAAAAGACGATGGACTAAATGCACCATCAGCGCAAGCAGACCCAGACGATCTCGTATAGGGTGTCAGCACAAAAAAAAAAATTCGAGCATTGTGCATCACGTCATGATGCCTGATCCATAATTACACACCGCAACTGCTTGCCCACGTTGCACGCGTGCGGGTGGGCGCGTTGAGATAAAACGGACACAACACGCGACATCACGTGAGAGAGCTTCCAGACCCCTCAAAGTTGTGCGTTGTTGTCGCACCAGAACGTGCTAATACGTACATATGTAAGGCTCACTTTCTGCGCCGCCGCCACCAACGCTGACCCCCTTCGACTCTTGAAACTACCTCAACTTAACACCGCACGGACTAGTAGTATTGCCAAATTATCTGCAGTGCTGACTCGAGCATGCAACAACGATGACGAGATGCCGATGACTTGCAGATAAGGACTTCTCAGCCGCAATTATTTTTTTTTTTTTTCGAAAAGGGCAACAAGGAGAAAGATGACCTCGCCGAGCGAACGGGCGAGAGAACCCGGCGTCGAAATCTAAGGTACTACTCCTTTCACCGATGGTGTTTCGTGGGGGGAGATCAGGCACGATATGCGATGCACTCCCGTTCGTCCACTCTCCATGTTGGCTGCAATGGAATCTCGCACATCCACTACGCGATATGGAGCAAGAATGCCCCTGAGCCGGGCCTTTTCCAAAAGCTCGGCATCTTTTTGTAGGTTTGTTTGGTAGTTTGCGATGACGCAAAACGACCAACAAACATGTGCTACATACTAATATAGAGTACCCATCGGCCCAATTAGGACGCATTATGGGGAATGGGAGCACAACGCCTTTTGGGGAGAAGAGGGAAAAAAATGGTTTATCCTGGCGAAATGTCGTCGAAAAGTCTTCGACGCAAGGCTTTGCGATGCCGCTGATGAACACGCTAGATTAGTACCCCCAAGACTCTAACGAAGGCCGCCGCTCTTGATCCAAGCGCATTGCCCAGCACGACAAGGGTTAATAGATCTTGAATCCAGAACGCCTTTTAATCTTCGATAATTCTAGCTTCTCCCCCACCTCGACAAATTTCATACACTTTTTTCGCTTCTGGTTCCTCCGGACCTTTTCTTCAGCCCCGATTGCCCTAGTCATTCATCTCCCCCGGAGATATTTGCTGCTTGGCTATTTTGGTTAATGGCCCTGGATGATGAACGGCGTCACGGGTGTTATCCACAGCGAAAGGGGAGCCAGCAAGCTAATGGAATCAGTGATCATCGTCACTTGCCGGGCCCGAGAAAATATCTCGTAGCTCGTGTGATGCGTCGGAGGCTCAGGAGCGCCCTAGAGCCAACCAAGTCTCGATTTTGCCACTCGTCACGGTGAAACGGCAACCAAGTCCGGCAAGCAACTTCGAGTCAAATGTCTGTTATCATTTCGAACCTTGTTAATTGTTAGATTGTAGCTTTCATCCCTGTCACCCTCCTCCCCCCCTTTGTATGGACTGTTGGCTTGTCTCGTACCCACGTGGATACAGCCACTTAGCGTCGCCCGAGATGGGTGGGACAAGACTTTTAACACCCAATGCTTTCACAGATTCGTCGTCGTGGCTGGCTACTACTGTCATAGGCAAGCAGTTGGCGCGCAGCCGACTGCTGCGCAAGTGGCATCTCGTCCGAATGGCCCATGTGCTAGACCAATCACCCCAGGCACACCGGGAGATCGTTCTGTTGGATCTCCCAAGGAAAATAATCAAAATATTTGGTTGATAAGCCGAGCGATGCCCCAAATGCCTTGCGGCTGTCGTTCCCATTCCAGCCTTCCCTCGTTTTCGCTCCGTATGGCTCTTTGGTCAATTGTATAACAGCCTTAGACACTTCATTCCACATTGCCTTTTGGAAGGTGGAAGGCTGGCTTCGTTCTACATACATTCATTCATTTGAGCAATGTTGTCCCTAGCGGGTGAGTCGTGGACCTGGTACGGGCTGACCTGGTTTTTCGTCTGCGTACGAATGTGAGCCCATGTCCTATTTCTATCACCGTTACTATTCGTTTCTTCTTCTAACATTAATTGAATGCAGAATATCACGGCGACTTCTACTGGGCTCTTTCAGGAAACTCCAGATTGAAGATGCGTTGATGGTCTTGTCAATGGTACGCTGATCCCCCACCATCACCACTCGAGACAGCAACCCCCTTGCAGAGATACTTTGCTGCTAACACAGGCCACGATAGGTGACCGACACGGTCCTCATTATCGCCATGAACTATATTTCACATACTAGCAGTAATCTCATCCCTCCTAATATCGATGTCACGACACTCTCGGAAGCGAACATCAAGGAGAGGATTAGCGGATCGAAGATGGTCTTGGTGGTCGAGCACATGCAGATCATCACCATTTGGCTGGTCAAGGCTTGCATTCTGATCATGTATTACCGTTTGACGTATGTGGTTCGACTGCCCACCTGCAACAGATAAGGTCGCTAATCAAGAGCAGCTTGAGTTTAAAGCAAAACTTTGCCGTCAAGATCGTCGCTGGCTACGTTGCCGTCACCTTTGTCGTCATGGAGATTCTTTACCTCGGTGTGTGGTGCAGGCCTTTCACCCAATACTGGGCAGTACCGCCGAAAACCAGTATGTCAACCCAAGTGCCCGGCCCCTCTATTCCTCTATTGTAGCTAACTTGGACCTTGCAGCTCAATGCTCTGCTGCTACGAATCACCTCATCACCAACGCCGTTTTCAACATCTCTTCGGACATGATGATAATTGTTATCCCTCTCCCAATCTTCCTCAAGTCATCACTCACAGTTAAGAAGAAGGCTATTCTATGCGGTGTATTTGCAGTGGGGACATTTACTGTATGTCTTTTCTTAACTCTGGTCTTGCTGGCCAACTACTGACTTGATCAGATTCTTTGTGCTGTCCTCAACAAGTACTACAGCTTCACTGAACCCTTCGGCCTCGACTGGACCTTCTGGTACATCCGCGAATCATCGACCGCCATCATCGCAGCCAATCTACCCCTGACCTGGACCCTCCTCCAGCGCGTGTTCCGCATGAAATCTTTTCGCGAGTGGACATCATCAAACTCGCGAGAGCGTACCTCCCGCTTCCGCTCCACGGCTTACGGCCACAGCCGCCATCGAAGCCATGGACACACCCTCGAGCGGGGAAGCAGTCAGGAGAGGATACACGGCGGTGTAGAGATCCCGCTGAAGATCTACCAAAAACGCGAGGTGGAGGTCACGACGGTGATCGCCGAGCCTGGAGAGACGACGCACCACGGGAGGGCGTCATCTTCTGATTCTTTGCCCGATCAGATGACCACCATGGTGCATGTGCGGGGAGGGAATAACTCCAGCGTGCACTTGGATGAGTCTGCGTCGGAGAAGTCGGTCGCGAGCGTGATCAAGGTTCATGGCAGGCCGTAGACAATTTATATCCCAAATTGTATTATGATTGTAATGTTAACCAGCCATGGTCTGCGCCTCCTGCAACAACAGTGACTTGCACTCATGTATCTGCTTGTATCTGCGCTAATAGTGCTATGACAAGCAGCCTTGCTCGTCATCACACTCGTTTACGAGGCACCAAACAAGTGTCGCAATAGCTAGAAGAACATCTCGTGGCCAGGAGTCTTGGAGTTCACCAACGTTGCTTTGTAACGTAGCAATGACAATGTTCGCTCCAGTAAATACGGCCATATACATCGAGCTGTACTTGGGACAAATTGCTTCGATTACCACAGGTACCCTTTTTTTGAGACAAAGTCAAATTGTATGGCACGCAGTGTCCTCGGGATGAACATCTTGATCAGGACCACACTCACTTAAGGGTTCGTGAGACCAAAGACATTGGGTTATAAACATACATCCTCCCATGTGAAATCCCTCTGATTTATTTCTTTATACTGCGACCAGCTCGCATGATCATCAAGGCCATTTATATATATTTATATATACAGTTGTCGGTGATTAGATACCGGTCTGAGCATCAATGATGAATCGGGAGCGTATTCGCCATGATGAATGCATGAGATGACCGATATCTGGAAGAATCAAACTTATATTGAGTTGCCTTCATCATCGAACGATATTCGCGGTCATCGTACTGTTTTGGGTGATGCACACCTTAGGACAAGTCGTTGGATCAAGGCGTCGATTCGTCGGTGGCCACGCCACACCTTGGAAGGAGGTGCAGGCTTGCAGCGCCGCACAAGGCAGGCAAGAGGGGTGCAGAGCCACTTAAACGCGGGGCGTTCCTGACACCAGCTGTATTAGGTGCAGCTGATTTGCAGGGCCTGTCAGGGCCTGCCCCACGGGCCGTCATTGGCCGCTGGCGCGCGAAGGGCTGCGGCAGCGAGACCCTGCAACGACCAGTTCGTCGGGATAAGGAGAAAAAAAAAACCAGCAAGGACAGGTGCACCTCACCTCCCCCATCCATCCCTATCGCCCGTGCCGGTGGCGCGCGTCCAGCCTACCAGCGAAGAAAGCCCCAGCAATTGGTGCATGGTTAACGCCAATAGGCTCTTACCGCGCATACGCGCTCGCGTGCTTGCTCCCTAAAACAGTGCTCTTTTCTGCTTGTTTGCTATTAGAAACCGGCCCAACGTATTACTCCGTATGGGGGAGGCTTTTTTTTTTTTTTTTGTTCCCGCCCACCAACTACATCACTCTGCGTTCCCCCAATTTTTCCATTCGCGCTTCTCCTTCTTTACCCGAATCTTCACCACGGAAATAGCAGGGAAAGTGTGGCACACTCGATATCATCACGTCATCAATTGAACCACGCTGGGCATAGGTAGCATCCCAATTTCCACGACTTTCCAAAAAGCAAAATAAATCAACAAAATAGCGGAAAACTCATCCCAGAACCCAATGATTTTATTTCGTAAGTAATAAACATAAAAAATGTATTTAGAACAATGCTCATAACGAGCAGCCCTACCTTATGATGCGATGCGGTATGACTCTCATTGATGCGTTGTCAAGCCTCGGTCGGCTTGTCGTTAGCATGGACCCGTTCTTTTTCCTGGGGCTTGTCGGACCTTGACGCAGCCATTTCGGCGACGCATCTCACTGTAGAAAAAGACAAAGAACGCCTGCTAAAAACGACGACGATCGAACTATCGTTTCGGCGCATTCTTACCAGGTCGGCCCCAATAGTGCTCAACACGTCAGTGGCATTAACCTAGCACTGTTCGTTTCATTCATGACGGGAAACACGCATCGTCGCCACTGGTTTTTGGCATTATGCTCCCCTTTCTTCGCACATTCTTGTGTCGCACCAATCATGGGACAATGCAATTTGGGCCATGTGTCTGAATTCAACTATGGGCCTGTAGTCGTTTCTCCTCACCGTTAAAGACTCGCTACCTATGAATTGACAGTGGTATTCTCATTTCGGGCAGGTCAGACACCTGGCGGGTACGATTAAGACATACATACAGAGGGACTCTCTGGTCGGGCACTACCAGAGAGATGAGGCAGTCAATCAGCGTTACATTCTGTGCGCTCCCACCCACATGACAAGCGGCACCCGGATACTCACCCTACTCGGCTGCGTTGCTACCAGCCCTGCTACTCTCTCTCTCTTTACACGATGCCACATCGCTTAATCACATTTCACTCATGGGCTACCATGGAACCTCATCCAAGGCAAATGCGGCGTTCCGCAACTCTACCCCTATTACTACAAATCGCACGGCGCTTGTTCTTTTGATGTTAAAAGGGTTGCCATATTATCCCAAGAATGCATGCTCTTCGTTCAAGGGAGCGATAGCCTAGGAGCGATAGCCTTGGTCTAGAATTGCCAATGATGGCGGTCATGCCGCACACTGGGGCTGCCGATTGCTTGGGTCAGGCTGCAATTTACGCTTATCTAACCAGATGCAGTGCATTGAAATAGCTACGCAGTCAGAACAAGGAAGAAAAGACTACAAGCGGCATGCATGAAGAGCATATGCGTGACTCGTAAAGGTCCCCTCGTACCTACCCCTATGGGCTACAGTTTTAATAAGACATAAACCTTGTCGAGGTTAACACTCGACGGTTAATAGGGGGAGCTTTGCTTTGACATCTTTGGGTTGCGCAGGGTGGCGGAAAAGGCGGCCGGGTGAGCTGGCAATCTGTCAGTCTGGCGAGCGATGCGGCGCACGCACCCTTTCTTGGCTGCCACTCACACCAACTCGTCACTTTCCTCCTTGACATGAGGAGAGAGGGAGCGAGAGAGAGAAAAAAAAATTAGTGACGACTTCGACCGGAAGGCGGGTCTGTTTATTTTTTTTTCCTACCTCGAAGTTTGATGAGCATCTCCCCACCCACTCATGTTTTCTTAGAAGGAAAAGAGAGCAATAAAATGATTTTTTGCAACTCAAATATGCGGTTGTTTTTAGAGTTCGTACACAGTGCAGTAAGGAGAGTGAGTGTTCATTTTTTCGATTCCTGTCGCTTACTGTGTCAGGATTAGGCTGGATAGACGTTGGGATGCCATCCTAGCTTCCTTTGGAGCGCCATTATGTACGGAGTACCTAGTCCATCGGAGATCAGATTCATCGGGAAATATATTACAATTATGAAAAGACGCAATGCCGCAGTCATGATGCCACATTAAACCAAGCTGACACTTGACAACGAAAGGATGATCATTTTTACACTCGTAATCATGGGCTACGCGTTCATGGTTCGGTGTGATGCGGTGCAGCAGATTGACGAGACTCACGCGCGCATCCACATCGACCCTCCCACGGCAAACAACGACACCTCGTCGTCGAAACAAGAGCGGTAGTCGAATATGGCCCGTCGAGCACATATTCCTGCTCCATAGGGACTACAGTCGCAACACCCTTGAAATTGTCCGAATTGTATCACTTGTTCGGCTGCATATCTGGCAGTGAACCCTCGTAGGGGGTTGAAGTAGGGTAGGGGGACCAGGCGATGTCTGGTGCTTGAGGGACTGGATGCTGGCTGCAGCATCGGTCGGGTGCTTGGTGCGAAGCCAGATGGGCCGCGTGGGGCCAGGGTGGTAACGATGGTGGCAGGGATCTGTATGTAGTAGATATAAAGTATGCCATATCGGCGTGAGTCGTTTCGTGCGCACAAGAATGCCCTAAGCTGAGGCTCCGGTTGCTAGTGGATACTTGCGAGGAACCTGGCGGTTAGCTCCGCCCCCGTGCCCTGTGAGCGGTAGCGTGGGAGGACCTCTGCTTGGGTCCTTTGGGGCTGCCGTCGCCCATCAACTGCAGTCCCCGTGGTTGCATCACGTCGAATTCCATCTGCCCTTTTTTTTTTGCACTCAGCCGCCAGCCCAGCGCAACGCGGAGAGAGGGCATAGAGAAGTACGTAAGGTGTACTCCGTAGTAGTAGGAAAATAGTAGTAGATGAGTAAAGACCAGACAGAGTAGGCTACCACGCCCACACACACACACACACACACACGCCCACACACACACACACATACACACATACACACCCACACAAACATATGCACACACGCATACCTACGCAACGCATTTCCTAACCTTTATGCGCCGTTAGCCACTGGCAGCAAAAAAAGGGTAACGAACCAATTCGCACAGCAAAATCCAAACCCCAAAGTCCTGGCAAACCTTTTATTTTTTCCCCCTCTTTGCTGAGGCCATTCAGCCATTGCCAAAGTCAGAACTGGGACTTCAAAGTGGGAACCTAACGTTTCTGCTCTCCCTCCCGTACCCGCGTCTGGGGGCCTTGCTCGAATCATACCTTGCCTTAAAGCCTTTACATCAACCTTGGCTTGGACTTGACTTGTCTTGTCTCTGCTTGCCGATCTACTCCGTAACCTAACCTTACCTGACTTCTTCCCACTTCCCTTTCCTTCTTGCTTCACTTTCAACCTTGACCTCTATTCCATTCACATTTACTTTTTGACGCTTCACTAGTACCGACCATTCCTTCATCGAATTCCGTCTTTTGCATCGTCCACGCACCCTATTTCAACCTGGGCTACTTGCCCCTGCCCTGGAACTGGAATCACCCCCCCCTTTGTGCCTCGATTCCTTCCTTGAACACGCGCCGGCGCCAAGTCACGTCTCTCGGGCATGTCTTCAGACGTGATCTGCTCCATCACCTTTTACACAACTTGAGTAGCTTCGTGCTGCCATGGCCCAACAAAGCGTATGTCGCGATGCA
The DNA here is from genome assembly GCA_003012115.1 of Trichothecium sympodiale. Lineage (NCBI taxonomy): Eukaryota > Fungi > Ascomycota > Sordariomycetes > Hypocreales > Trichothecium > Trichothecium sympodiale. Next base: position 59,006 of record PXOB01000133.1, read on the forward strand.
TTTTACATCCTGTGTCTTCTTTTTAGCTTGCATTTTCTTGGATGATTTTACGTTTTTACTTTTTTCCCCCCCTCCCTAGGTTGGACATTCTCGTATTGGATATAACTGATGCTTTCGGCAGGACCCTAAGCCCGCTGAGGCGGATGAGACGTCTGCCGGTGAGCCCATGGGCACACCATCCAGCGTTGAAGCTCAGGACAAGGACTCCGGCTTGGACGCGGGCGCTGCGCCATATGGCACTCGCTCTCGCAACCGAAATGCTGGCAACCCACGTCCTAATTACGCAGAGGACAGGGACTTAGACGTGGAAATGTATGACTACGAGCACGGCGATCAGCAAAAGAAGTCATCGCGACAGTCGGCTGGTGCTGCCCAGGAAGCTGTGCGTGGTGGTGCTGGCTCGCGCAAATCACAGGGTGACGACGCCAAAGTCGTCTCGCAAGCAAACGGCGCCAAAGAACACAATGTCAACGGTAACGCAGCAAAAGACTCATCATCACAGGCAGCAGGCAATGCGGCCCAAACATCGTCGGCAGCGCCGACCTCACGGAAGCGCAAGGCTGCCACACAGCAAAATGTCAACAGCGGAAGCACCAATACGAACAACAGCAATAATGGCAGTTCAGGCGCTGCAGTTTCGTCAACTCGCAAAACAGGAACTGGCACTCCGAAAAATGCAGCAGCGACCCCCTCGGGCCCATCAGCACCACGAGACACCAACATGATGACATTTAGCGACTCGAATGCGCGCCCGCAGAATGGGCGGTTGCTGGCCGATGATGGGACGGTGCTGGAGGCAAACGGTACGTACCTTTTTTTTTCTTCCCTAAACCTAGAACCTGGATAGTACCATCGCTTTCCTGCGATATGAGTGGCGCCCGTGCCCCGAGATCCACCCCCCGTGGGAGCGAGGGAGCGACCTCAATCTCACAGCACCACCTGGCCTAATTGCCCTGAGAAGGGCTCAGGTTAGAGTATCTTATTGAGAGCGAGAGTAGAGACGAATGTGCAGAGAGCCTTGACGCGTGGCAGAGTACCGTGGGAAGGCGCACCACAATACATTCATCTAGGTGGCGGTGCGACGGGCCAAAATCACCACAAAACAATCATGAGGCGTGAATTCGCTTCATTGCTTACAGAGGAGCTATTTGACTAACACCGCTACTTTCTTTTTTTTTTAGATCATGTGTACCTTGTGTGTGAGCCTCCGGGAGAGCCATACTACTTGGCCCGCATCATGGAATTTCTCCATCAGCAGAATGATCCCACCAAGCCAGTCGACTCAGTCCGCGTTAATTGGTTTTATCGTCCTCGGGATATTGGTCGTAAAAGTCATGACACGCGAGTGGTGTATGCGACAATGCATTCCGATATCAACCCTTTAACGGCTCTACGTGGCAAGTGTCAAATACGGCACCGCAGCGAAATCGACAACATGGAAACATACCGCCGCACCCCCGACTCCTTTTGGTTTGAGAAGCTGTATGATCGCTATATTCAAAAGAATTACGATTTGATCCCCACGAATAGCATTGTCAATGTCCCCGAAAAAGTCAAAAAGGTGCTCGATGAGCGCTGGAAGTTTGTGCTAGTTGAGCAAGGGCGTGGTAAGGAGCTTACTAGCGCCTCAAAGTCCTGCAAGAGATGCAGCGGCTACTGCGCAAGGTACGTTGTTCCTCGGCACTCTCTTTTTTTTTTTACCTTTTTCCCCAGTAGACCCGTCATTTTTTATTTTATTTTGGCTGGCTTGGCACTTTTTTGGGTCATGGTCGGAGGGTCGGGGACCCGACTTTACTACTAGTGACTATGTACCCTGATGCCCCCACTCATCTCATCAACTCAATCAGCTTCATCACCCTGAGAAGTCAATGAGTTGGGATGAGACGCCCAGCGCAGAGAAATACGCCCCTAACGTTTTTGGTCTCCGTTGACATGCTAACTCATCTGATAGCAACGAGTCGGTAGACTGCGCTGTGTGTCAAAACACATATCACATGCACTGCGTGAAACCGCCTTTATTAAAGAAGCCATCTCGTGGATTTGCCTGGTCGTGCGCTGCATGCAGCAGAGCGCAGGAAAGAAAGCTCGAGGCTCGCCACACGCCTAATATTTTTGGTACTGATGGCGACGGCGATGATGATGAGATTCTCGATGAGGAGGAGGAGGATCCCCAGATTCCCGACACCGGTCGCAATAGCCCCACAGGCGACGGCGAGCATCATGAGGGCACGGCGGAACAGATATACCACGCAAGTTTATGGCCCTGGAGATACCTCGGGATGCACTGCAAGCCTGAAGATGCCCTCGACTATGATGACCGCATATACCCTCGTGCGAGCACCCGGATAGGCCCTAGGCACCAGGCCACGGTATTGCCGTGGCCAGGAAAGCCAGTGCAATACGTTAAACCACCCGAGACGAAGAAGGGTGCCAAGGGCCAGAAGAACAAGGAAGCTTCTGAAGCTGAGCAGTACCCCCGAGGACAGCGCCCCAAATGGGTGCAGGACATGCCTCCGGGCTATCAGACTCGCGGTGAAGACACCATCGATTTGGATGACCCGAAAGCCACCGCAACACTACTCTGGAAACCTCCGACATCGGACGTGAGAGGACAGGATTTAGACGAGTATATGAAGGACGTCCGGGGCATGGGCAAAGAGCTTGGCTTACCTGAACGATCGACCAACCTGCAGGATGTGGCACTGCAGACGCTTTTTCGCAAAGACTATGACAAGGACGAGGCACTTGAGGCACTCCCCAAGATTGACAAAGTGGAGTTTGATGAGCCGAGCTTGACCGTAACTGAGCAGAAGAAGTTTGAAGAGGGCGTCGCGAAGCATGGCTCGGAGCTATTTCTGGTCAAGAAGCACGTCAAGACCATGACGCCTGGCCATATTGTTCGGTATTACTACAGCTGGAAGAAGACAGACAAGGGCAAGCAGATCTGGGGTAACTTTACCGGGCGAAAGAGCAAGAAGGAAGCGAAGCGCGCCGAAGCTGCTGCCACGAAACTCGCCGATGACGTCGGTGATGCTGACGATGACTCTGCCTTTGACTCGACCAAGGCCACCGAGAAGAAGCGCAACTTCATGTGCCAGTTCTGCTCGACCAAGACATCCCGACGATGGCGAAGAGCACCTAACCCCAGCCCGACCCTGGTACTCGAGAACGGCGCTAAGCCCTCGAATAAAGACAAGGCGAGCGCCCAGTTCGTCATTGCCCTGTGCGCGCGATGTGCCGAGCTTTGGCGGCGCTATGCTATCCGCTGGGAGGACATTGAGGAGATGTCGAAGAAGGTCGCAGCATCCGGTGGGCGAGCTTGGAAGCGACGCCAAGACGAGGAGTTGCTCAAGGAGCTCCAGATCGCTAGAGAGACTAGCGTCATGGACTCTGGTGTGCCGTCAACGAACGGAACGCCTCCTGCCAACGGCGCCGAGCCGCCACGAAAGAAGCTCAAGGGCGCTCCAGACAGAGAGCCTGAGCCCAGCCCCTCTGATAGCGGCGTGTCGCCCGCACCCGCTGTAGCCCTGGTCAAGAAGAAGGAGCCTGAAGCGGCGGCTACGCCTGAGCTGCCGAAGCCGCGCACTCTCCCTTGCGTTGTCTGCTCCCAGCTTGAGCCTTTGGGCGATCAACATCTTTGCTGCCGAGAATGCCGTCTCACAGTGCACCGAAACTGCTATGGAATCACAGACGGGCGAAGTGCCCTTAAATGGACTTGCGACATGTGCCTCAATGACAAAAACCCGCAACTCTCTCTTGTAAGTGTACGTCGATCATGTATACCGAGCAACGCACTGACTTGACTAGTATTATAAATGTGTACTTTGTCCTATAGTGCAAACGGAGCAGGAGATGATCGAACAACGGCAACTCACGCATCATAAAAAGAAGATGACGGAAAAAGACCGTGAACGTGAGAGGGTCGAAGTCCAACAGGCGCGCAAGGCTCTGGAAGAATACAAGAAGAAGCAACAGGAGCTCGGCCGGCCCATATACCCTCGCGAGGCGTTGAAGCGCACCGCTGATAACAACTGGGTGCATGTTTCGTGCGCTGCTTGGACGCCAGAGGTCAAATTTGGCAACGCGAAAGCACTGGAGCCATCCGAGGGTATCCCGTCCATTCCAAGAAGCAGATATGAGGAAACCTGTGAAGTCTGCGCTCTGCAGGATGGCGCTTGCGTGTATTGCCAGACATGCAAAGCACCCTGTAAGTTGTAAACAAATATCTGACTCCATAAACCAGGACTGACCAATTACAGATCATGTTGAGTGTGCCAGGCAACATGGGCATGTTCTTGGTTTCGATCTAGCGCCTGTCAAGAGTTCCCGTCGGGATCAGGTCAACATCGTAAATGTGAACGGAGACAGTGGTGCCCTAGTAGCAGGTGTGTGGTGCAAGGACCACCCTCCGACTAAGACTGTTGTCCACCAGGCGCATGACGTGGTCGACGATTCTGGCTTGAATATGCTTCAGCTTTTCGCTCAGAACTTCAAGCAGGCCGACCTAGCATTGACCGGGACGGCGCGAAAGGCGACTTTGATGGTTTCATCAGCTAAGATCACAACGGCTTCGACGCAGGCTTCCCAGCGAAGGCCATCTACAACGGCGATGACGAACGGGAACGGGCATGCGCATGCGCATGCGCATTCCGAGGAGGATACGCCAATGCTGACCCTCGGCGACAAGATCTGCATCAGCTGCGGAATCGATGTTAGCCCAAAGTGGTGGCCCATTAGCTTGGACGCCCAGAGAGATCTTATGAAGGAGTACCCCAGCTCCCTAGGAGAAGAGGCCCGCAAGTTTGTGGAACAGCGTAAGGTGCAGTGCCACAAATGTCACAAGACAAACAGGACACCAAGACCTCCTACCGCCAGGCTTGGGGGAAGCAGTAGTGTTCCTGAGAATCAGGCCACGCGCGTCGCATCCTCAGAACCGACGCCTCCCGCACAGACGCCTGCAACATTGCAGAGTCCACCTATCATGATAGGCGATTTCCGAGATCCTCGCCATCAGCCTACGGCGTGGCCGACGGCCCATGGCCAGCCGCTGCAGCATCCGCCAGGTGCTCACCCAGTTCCGACTGCTGCGCACCAGGGCCCGCCTTCTTTGACAGGCCCTCGACCACCACCAGGCGCCTCAGCGTACCCTCATCCACCACTGCCGGTATCGAATGCGCCTCCGGTCCAACCACCCCGACCTTACGGTGAATGGGGAGCTCGCCCTACGAGCGGTCACGGGTCGCCACCCTTGCATGTGAATGGGGCACCGCCGGGCCACTATAGCGGACCTCCTCCGCCCCCGGAGAGTAATGCTTCTGTTCTCCGGCCGCCGGTCCATGGCCCCAGTCCGTATATGAATGGCATGCCCCCATCACCGCAGCGGGCATCTGGCCACCCGCCCACGTCACCCTATGTCGGAACTTTCTCCACGCCGCAGGGCAACCCTTCCGGACATGGACCTCACGGCGCACACCCTCAAGGACCGCCCCATGGAGGACACCAGCATCATTTGAGCAATGGTGTGGCACCACCTCCCCGAGCTGAATACCCGGCTCCGGGCCCATCGAATATTCACCGAATACCCTACCCGAATCCCGCCCCTGGCCCTCATGGCAGCCCCTCCACTAGGTATGAGAGATACTCTGCCAATGAGCTGCCGAATGCTGGGACTCATCCACAGCGTAATGGGACAGAGCCGCCTCGTCAGGCTACGGGGGCTAGCGCTAGTCCTTCCCTTCGCAACTTACTCTCATAGCGCCGTTTCTAGATGAACTCGATCACTCTGAAAGTTTGCATTATAATATACTTGGCGTACTGAGCTTGATTTTCTTTTCTTTTTTGTTTTCCCCCTTTTCTCTTTCTTAGCGATCGGGGTTAGTATCGTGGAAGAAGGGGAGGCAAGGCGATTCGTCTTCCTCGTAGACATATTTAGAGTTTTGACAAGGGAATTCCTGGGATAGGATGGAGTTAATGGGCGGATAAGCCCCCTGTATTAGATATTGTCTTGAAATGAAAGTAATTGCTGCAAAGAAATTTAATGCGCACGCCTTCTATTTGTGAATAACTATTTGAAATAGTATGAGGATAAACCGAGGCAAGAAGTACCAAGGATCTATGCTGCGAAAGCACACACGCCATAATAGGTTGTTTGCTATCCTCTTTATACTGCTTCACCCTGTTTCATCACTGCGTGACTATGTGGCACAGTTCCTGATGTGCGACGGAGGGCTGGATGTTTGGGATGGAGTTCTTGGTGGCAGCTACCTTGGTATATCCACCCCTACCTACCCTAAATTAGAATATTGACATTATACATTATCTACAAGTATATATAGCGATGACGGTATAAAATCGTCGCTTGAGGGAATCGAATCTGTGCCCAGGTAGCTAGGGTATACCCGACTAAATTATTCTTAACATTCGAGAGTTTTGCTTCCGTAATGAATTTATAGTTATGGCAGCAATCTCTGGTTATTTCTTTATTGAAATTACGCTTTGGGAGTATTTGTATGGCTATTAAGCCCTTTAAGGATGAGCATAATAATATATAACGGTTTGTTTTTTTTGGGGGTGGGGTGGGGGTTAACATACGGGCTGGTCGTAGACTTTTGGCACTTTGCTTTAATACGGGGGAAGAAGGGGGGGGGGGGGCAGTTATCCTGAGTTAGCCAAACTCGCACTACCCCGAAAAGGTAGGGGTCTTACGTAGCATCACGACGCACCTCGCTCGACAAGTCCCAATTTCCAATCTCACACCTCGTAGCCAAAAAAGAAGAATTCTTCCTCGACCAGCGGAAAACCCATCTTTACCTACTTCGCAATTACTAGCGTAGCGTCTCAATTGCATCAATTCATCGACTGACGGGCGCTGCGTCCTCTTGACGAAAACCACCAAACTCTTTTCCACTCCCCCCGCCGCCGCCGCGACAATACGAATTTAAACCCTTGCTGCGCGAGGAAAAGAAAAGAATAAAAAAATACCAGCTACTAGAGACAAGTCGAGCGAACCCGGGTCACTGACCAACCCCCCTTCGCCCCCAAATCGTTCACCATGGCGCAACTAGTCCTCGACCTCTTTTATTCCATCGGCAACTGCCTCAACTGCTTCCCCGGTTCCCCGACGCTCAAGATCAACGGCCGCAGCTTCAAGATCCTCCGCCTGCTCGGCGAGGGCGGCTTCTCCTACGTCTACCTCGTCGAGGACACAAACACGCACCAGCTCTTCGCCCTCAAGAAGATTCGATGCCCCTTTGGCGCCGAGTCGGTCCAGCAGGCCATGCGCGAGGTCGACGCCTACCGCATCTTCGCCCACATCCCCACCATCATCAGCATGGTCGACCATTGCGTCGCCACCGAGCGCGGTTCCTCGGGGGGCGGCGGCGGGAACATTGGCGGCGGCGGCGGCGGCGGCGACGAGGCCAACAAGACCGTCTACGTCCTGCTGCCCTATTACCGCCGGGGCAACCTGCAGGACATGATCAACGCCAACCTCGTCAACCACTCCAAGTTTCCCGAGAGGCGGCTCATGGTCCTCTTCCTCGGCGTCTGCAAGGCGCTGCGGGCCATGCACGTCTACAAGGGGCCGGTGGAGAGGATGGAGATGGGAGGGGAGGAGGACCAGGCCGCTGCTGCTGGTGGTAGTTCCAACGCAAGGACGAGGAGAACCGATCAAGAAGACGAGGGCGAGCAGGGGAGGCCGCTTATGGAGTCTGAGAACAAGATCAGCGCCGGCGGCAAAACCCAATCTTACGCCCATCGCGACATCAAGCCTGGTAAGAACTTTTTCAGTCCCCCCTACAAATGCAAAAAAAGCTCCCACGGCAACTCGTAGCTAACCAACATGTGACCGGAAAAGGAAACATCATGATCGATGACTCGGGCTCAACGCCCATCCTCATGGACCTCGGCTCCGTCGCCCCCTCCCCCATCCCCGTCACGTCCCAATCCCAAGCCCTACAGATCCAGGACACGGCCGCCGAGCACTCCACCATGCCCTATCGTGCCCCCGAGCTCTTCGACGTCCGCTCCGGCACCGTCATCGACACCGCCTCCGACATCTGGTCCCTCGGCTGCACCCTCTACGCTTGCCTCGTCGGCAAGTCCCCCTTCGAGATGCGTTCCGACGAGACTGGCGGTACCCTGAGCCTCTGTGTCCTCGGCGGCGACTGGCGCTTCCCCGACGAGGGACCAAAGGGCGTCAAGAGGACCAACAGCATGAAGCGGCCGCAGCAGCAGGAATCCGAGGCCGGTGCTGGCAGCGGCCTTGTCGAGATCAGTGAGCCGATCCGGGAAATTGTCAGAAAGTGTCTCAACGTTGAGCCCGCCGAGCGCCCCGACATTGATGAGCTTATTGAAATGGTCGAGGACGTGATTGAAGAGCTACCGGAGGATGCAGAGTAGAGGGTGCTGGCTACCTTTTCTGTATCATGGATCAAGTACATCATTCGTATATGAGGGAAGAGTGGGTGCATTATTGTAGGATACCATATTTTTTCAGCACGTGTCTTTGATTAACCGCAGTGTTTCACTATATATACTCCGCCTAGATAGCTCAGGGCAACGGCGTTATGGAGGCATATTTCATGCTCGGCTTTTTCGTGTAGTCAATAGAGGGTTACTCGAGACACTTCATGTTCTATTCGACACGCTGGAATAAAGACTATGCTATGCGCCCTTCAAAGGCGGTCACTTTATGACTTTAGGCCTTGCAGACACGAATCGTTAAGCTAGGACATTCGCACCTCTCATCCTCATCATCCTATAGCTGGAGCTTGAAGGTGGCGACCTCGAATGGCCGAAGCTTGATGGGAATCTTAGCCCCCTCAAATGCAATCTCCTCTAGTTCGTCTTCTAGGATATTGACCTTGGTAGCACGTTTGACCTTGAAAGTCGTCTTGATGGTACCTCGGCTGTGTCCTCCCAAAGACTCGTATACGCGCAGAATAATGCTCTGTCCCTTGTTGACGCGAATGCTATCCTCGCAGCTGACGTCCTCGTCATCATGGCCTCGCTTCACAGTATCAAGCACCAGGGACTCCGAGTCGTCGTCATTGATGAGCTTAATAGGACTGCTGGAGGATGTATGAGCTGCAACCGTCGCCTTTGGAGCTGAAAGCATCTTGAGAGGACTATTGAAGGCCCAGGCAGCCTTGACTGTAGAAGAGCCAAGAGAGCCCTTGTGAGGGAAAATAGCCCAACTGATGGAGTGATGGCCCATATCAGCATGGGCATCAGGAGCCTTGGGCGACCGAAGGAGCGAAAGTCTCATCAGCTTACCAGCAGTGGCGAAACCGTACTTGCTGTCGTTGAGAATGGACACACCATAGTTATGCTCGGAAAGGTCGGCAAACTTGTGGCAGCACACCTCAAACTTGGCCATGTCCCAACTTGTATTGTAATGTGTCGGACGCTTGGTGATGGCATATGCGGTCTCATAAGAAGCTTCAGTGTTGGTGATCTCGACTGGAAACTCAACCTTGAGAAACTTGGAGTTCTCATGCCATTCAACCTCAGCCGAGCAATCTATCTGGGAAGGCCTGCCCTGGAGAGAGGCTGAGAGGCTGATGTAAGATTTAAGCGAGCTGTTTTCGCTAATCTTGATATCAGTGACGAGGGTAACCTTGTGTGGCTTCTGCTCGTAGACCTCGGTCTTGCCATATTGCAGCTCACGACGAGTACCAAGATGGTAGACCTCGACATCCCAAGCCTGCCAGTATAGGGGAATGTCATCGAAAATGACAAATTTGTTGGCTTCTCCTCCCTTCTCAATCACCTCGCGCTCGTTGATACGATCATACAGCGAGGTGATACAGCCGCCTTCAACAGCAACCCGTAGTTGGTCATTTTCGAGAATAAAAGTGCCCGCCTTCGGTTCGTCCAGAGTGATGGCAGGCTGACTGGGGAAATCATAAATGGCAAGCATCTGGCCTTCACCAGCTGCCACGCCAACCTGACCGTTGTCAAGCTCGACAATCTCTTGGCGGCTCCAAGGCAGAGTATTGAGAGCAATTGATTCCTCGAGACAGTTGGCCTTGACGTCGGATGTTCCAAGGAGGTCATACAGCTCTTTGAGCAGCTTGTGGCCAGTTGCAAAAACCTCGGAGTAGAGCTGCCTTCTGGTTAGTCGCCATCACGTCGGAATGCGGGATGATGTAGGACTCACCTTGTCTGAATCGTCGTAACACATTTCAATGCAGCTTCCAGGAAGACAGTCGTGGAACTGACAGAGTAGCACAGATTCCCACATATTGTCGATGTCTTCCGTGGGATACTTGTAAGACTTGTGGTTAATTGATGCAATTGTAGCAAGCAGCTCAATATCTCGTAGCATAGCTTCGGCCTTGCGGTTGAAATACTTGTTGTTGGCTTGGGTGGTATAGGTACCACGATGAAGTTCAAAATACAGCTCACCGTACCAGGTCGGGAATTCTGATGCCTTGGGGGTCAATTTATCAAAGAAGTCATCGACAGTGAGCCCGAGTTTGACCTTGGGGATTCCTCCGACGGTATTGCTGATACCTGCACACCGACGGAGCTTCTCAAAGTGCTGCCATGTCGGACCACCACCGCCGTCACCCTTACCAAAGAGCAGCAACGAAGAATTATCAACACGCATTGTCTTGTGCTGACTTATGCTTCTCTTAATATCACCAAAGTTGGCCTCTGCAGTGTAAGTCTCCGAAGGGGGCATGTGGCAGATGACCTGGCTGCCGTCTGGGCTCACCCACATGAAGGTCGTATGGGGGAAGTTGTTGATATTGTTCCAGCTCAGCTTTTGCGTCATAAAGCGATCCATGCCTGCCAGACGGCAAAGCTGGGGAAGCTGGCTGGAATAACCAAACGTATCCGGTAGCCAGAAGGTACGGCACCGAGAGCCAAATTCCCTCTCAAAGAGTCGCTGGCCATAGAAGAATTGACGTACCAGGGACTCTCCGCTGGGCATGTTGGTGTCATGTTCTACCCAGCTACCACCAATTGGTAAGAACTGGCCTTCCTTGACCTTTTGCTTGACACGGTCATAGGCGGCGGGGTAGTACTGCTTGAGCCACTTGAATTGTTGCGCTTGAGAGCACGCAAATGTTGCCTCGGGATAGCGGTCCATGAGATCGCACTGGTTTGACCAAGAGCGAACGACCTTGCGCTTTGTTTCGGCCCAAGGCCACAGCCAACATGTATCAATGTGGCAGTTGCCGATGCCGTAGACGACAGGGTCGGCGCCCTTCTCGTATACTTTGTACGAGTCGACATCGGGTCCGATAATTTCTTGAGCCAGCTTACGGCATTTCAAGATGGAATCTTGATTGTTTAACTGGAAGGTATCAATGATCTTCATGGCTACGGCGAGAGCTTTATTTTGCTCAGCCGAATTCTCAGGCAGCTCTCGAGCGGCATCACCAAGCTCCCACATATCAATGTAGAGCATGCGCGCCTGGACATTGACGGAGACGATGTCGGCCTTGGTGAGAGTAAAGTATCTGTTCGGATCCGGAGGCGCAATGCTAGTTTGCCCATTAGGCGCATTCCCAAACATGCCATTGCAAGCCATCTCGATATAGATCGTGTGCTCCTCGCCATCCCTGAAATCTCTGGGAATGACCCATTCGATGCGCTCGTTTCCGCCGGTTAGGCCTTGCAGAGGAACACCGTCTTCAGACCAGATGAGACCTTCATTGTTCGCATCCCAGTGAAGCTCGAGGAGCTCATCGCCAGCGATATCTTTAGGGACGGTCAGGACCACTTTGAACCAATGAGTGGACCAAGATGGGCCAAAGGCGGCGCCGATGCGGGTTTCTTTGAACTTATGGGAGACGGCATTCTCGAAAGTCGGCCGTTCGAGGTCAGGCGCGTCCCATACGGATAGACGGACATGGGGTTTTCCCGAGTACCTGGCATTGTACAGATTGGCAAGCAAGTTGACCTTTTCGTACTGCCCTGAACTATAGAACGGTTCGATTCGACCCTTGAGAATGCTCGTCTTGGGAACACCCACGGGTTTGTCCGCGAAGACCGGATAGGTGAGATCACCTCTGAAAGGGCCTCCTCCACCCATAGTGTAGGCGTCGACAGGTCGGCCTGGCGCTGAAGGCGCTGAGAGGTTTGAGAATCGTCGTAGCTTACCTGCTCTCCGACGAGAGCGGGAATCGTCGGGGGAGGGACTGTTATGACTGGGACAATTGGAGGGGGTGGGGAGCAGCAGCTTATCGCTTAGTAGCTTGTCGGACCTATGGGCCGTTCCAATATTAGCTTGGGTCAAAGATGTCGGTGGGACGATTATGTTCAAGAGATTGAGGAGGCGAGGGAGTAAAATAAGAAGAAGGAGAAGAAGGAGACGAAGAAGACGAAGAAGACGAAGAAGGGCGGTGGAGGCGAGACAAGTCCAGCCGTCCAATTCCAGCTCGTGATCATAAACAAATTCGGGGGGTCGGAGTTCGTGAGGAGACGATGGAACATTCAAGGTACATGGTCGGTCGGTTGGTTGTGGCATTTAACCACTTGTGGCGGGTCCGCGGGCGCTTCGCCGTGTTTAGATCGGCCTGGGGAAGTTCCAAAGCGCTGCCAAGCCAGGACATTCAGGGCCACTTGGTACGTGTGATGTTGGGTTACTGTGGGCTTGCATGCTGGTGGTGTGGGGAAAGGGAGATGTGCCGATACGCTGAGGAAGTTCTCCCTCTCTCTCCACCCACCACGGCGATAGAACGAACCGGCAAAAGAACACAAGCATACCTCATGTTGATTTGAAATTAGGCAAAGTGATCAGATGAGCAGCAGCAGCATCAAAGCAACGAGTCCAAGCTGAATATGTGTCACCGGTTCCTTGATCTGTGTCAGGTGCAGCCAAGATTGAGCGAGGGTGGTGCACCAAAACGGATGTGTTCATGCAAGTAGGATGAGGAATACTGCTGATAGGTATAGGTATGGAAGCCAAGCGCCTTCAGTACTGACGATGATGCAAGTATGTTGGTGTAAGTGATAGGGAAGAGATGGGCTATAATCTATAGTATTGAAACTTTCTGGGAAGACATCTACTACGTAGGTAGGCGAGCTAATGCCAACAGCGTTTCTGCCACAAGACCAAGAGCAATGGACTTCGTACTAGTGTTTCCTAATAAATTAGCAGTACTGCTACTAAGTAGTAGTACTTCATAGTCTTGATGAGAAGCTCTTTCCTCACTTATGATATATGCCTTTGCAAAAGGTAGGACCACCCCAGCGATGCTACTGTGGACGGAAACTGTAGGTATTGCTGAGAGATGCCGGCGGAGGCACTGCCGCAATCACATTTGTGTTCTACCAACCTTGAGAAGGCTAAGAGCTCGGGTGGGTGCGATCGTGGTACAGAATACGGATGCACCATGTTTCGTACTGCCACCACTGCCTACATAGCATTCCGCACAAAGGGGAGGACGACAGGGATGAAGACATGGTATGCGAGAAAGAAATTCATTTCTTTTTCTTTTTTTTTTCGGCTTCCTACGCAATAAGCGCAAACCATATGCGGCCCAGTGTTCTCATAATTCTATCCCTGTCTTCAGCATAGTCGTTATCACTTGAATAAACAAGGTAGTCTTTTCCTTAAAGCCAGAAATCATTTACATTTCTATCTGGGGAGATCTCTTGAGATCTTTTACCATGTCCAAAAAAAAATAAAAGAAAAAAGGAAAAAATATCACCTTAGTAGCAGACATGTGGCTGGAGACTGAATTTGTGTGTCTTCTGACAAGCATAGTACTAGTACTGTGGTAATCATCTGATAATATGCTGGAAGACTTGTTTGGCTACTTCTGCATTCGTGTAGTCTCAAGACAAAGAGGTGAATTTTCCAAGTTTACAGTGCGGTACCTCGATGAACTGTGTTGTCGTGCTGCCACTAGCCGCTAGTCACACTGTATTTTGCCCCACTAGCACTGTGCAGTACCAATATCTGCGGAGCCACAATAGTCGTTCGATACTAACTTGTGCATCTCGACATGTCGTCCGAGTGTACTCCGTAGACGCCCACATCCTTCGCAGGGCAAACCCCCACAGCTCACCTCAGCTCCCAATGCGCTCTCATCTTAGAGCGCTAAGTCTCGGAGGCTTCTCGAACCATGCGCGCCTAACGTCAAGGCTAGGCGGCCGGGGCTTGGCTCTGCGTCTGCAGAGTCGAGAAGATGGTGACCGTCCTCTCCTCCCAGCCTTCCAGTCCCGAGGCAAAAAGACCAAGACGACATTCATGCTAGACGAGCTTCCCCAAGGCGTGATTAAGAGTGAGGTTTTGTTCCACGTGGAGGAAAAGCCCGCGGAGCCCGCATATCCTACCGTCGTTTTGCAAGCCAGGCAGAACATGCAAAAGTTCGACAACTGCATTCTCTTAACTCGAGTCGGAGGTTTTTACGAGCTGTACTTTGAACATGCTGAAGAATTCGGACCTCTACTCAACATCAAGGTTGCATCCAAGAAAACGAATGCTGGGCCGGTACCTATGGTATGTAGGCCACATCCTTTTGATTGATATACAACTGTGAAGCTCATGAACCCCAAGGCTGGATTCCCCTTTTTCCAACTTGACAGATACCTGAGGATGCTTGTTCAAGACCAAGGTCGTCATGTCGCCATTGCTGAAGAATTTCCAAACGAAGCCTCGGAGAAACTCAAGTCTGGCGGATTGATGCATGATCGCCGCGTGGCCCGCATTATCACGCCGGGCACTCTTATCGATGAGAACTTTATCGATCCCTGCGCCAACAACTATGTGATGGCTATTCACATTGGTGAACATGAGCAGGCCGACAAGGTACCGACCCACGGGATTCATGCACCACCTACAGACTCCTTGCCCCTCGGTCTAGCTTGGCTTGACCTCTCTACCGGCCACTTCTATACGCAGCACAGCAATATGGCATCTCTCCCATCCATATTATCGAGGATAGGGCCCCGAGAAGTGATCCTAGATCAGAACTTTGAGACCCAGAGAGGCCATGATATCTTCTCCATTTTAGCAGAGGACCGACATCTGATCACATACGCAACTCAAGGTGATCTTACTGACATGGCTGACTGGACACCGCTACTGGAGTCAGAGATACCCGGTAGTGCGAGAGAAGCCTTTACTCGAGATGAAGTCCTTGCAGGCGACCTTGTCTTAACTTATGTCAAGGACCGCCTCCTAGGTATGAGCATGAAGCTTCAGCCTCCCTTGCGCTACGAGAATATGCAGATCATGAGCATCGACAAAAATAGTCTTCGCGCACTGGAGGTCAAGCAAACTATTCGGGATGGGCTTTTTAAGGGAAGCCTTCTTCATGCCATCAGGCGTACTGTGACAAAAAGCGGTGCAAGGCTTCTCGATCAGTGGCTCAGCTCTCCGTCCACCTCTTTCGACGTTATCACAAGCAGGCAAGAGCTAGTTGCCCGCTTCCTCGAAGACGAAGAATTAAGGGAGAATATTATTTTGCTCCTACGTCGCAGCCGTGATTCTCAGCGACTTGTCCAAAAGCTTGCGCTGGGCAGAGGCGAGCCTGACGACTTGCTCGACCTCGCTAGTACTATATGTGCAACTGAGGATATTGTAAGGCTTCTGCAGAGACCACAACATGCACGCAAGCATGTAGAGTCCGATTGTCTTATGCTGCTGACCCAAAGGATTAACATTGATGGGCCAATTCAGCTTGCCGATCGGATCAAGAGCGCCATCGATGAAGAGGGCGTTTTCCTACAACATAAAGTGGAAGAATCCGAGGCTAGCCAGATGTTAACCTTGGCCGAGAACATTGTATCGACCCAGGGTACCCAGGAGGATGCTGCTCTGCTTCCCAAAACAAAGAAAAAGAAACCAAGCTCGATCAAGGAGTACTATGCTGAGGATAACGATAATTGGATCATGAAGCCCGCTGCAAGTGAGAAGCTGCGGGAGCTACATGATGAGCTAAGAAGCCTACTGAAGAAGAAGTTCAAGCTTACGGAATCTCTGCGGGAGAGTTTAAATGCCCCAAGCTTGACTCTGCGTTGGACACCTGGACTTGGGCATATCGCGCATATCAAAGGCAAGGACGTCAAGACTGTTGGTGAGATCAGAGCGTTATCAGCAAGCCGGACGACGAAATCATTTCACCTTCCAGAGTGGACAGCGCTCGGTCAACGTCTTGACACTTGCCGGTTCCACATCCGAGGCGAAGAACAGCGAGTATTTCATTCTCTGCGAGAACATGCGGTGCTGCAGCTGGTCAAGTTGCGCCGAAACGCCGCTGTCCTGGATGAGCTTGACATTACTACATCTTTTGCCATACTTGCTCACGAATACAATCTCACGCGACCACAGCTCAACAACTCCACCGTACACACCATCGTTGGTGGACGGCATCCTACGGTAGAGGGAGGACTCAGAGAGCAGGGACGGACCTTTACTAGGAATGATTGCTTCGTTGGCTCGCCCACTGAGGGAAGGCTATGGCTGATCACAGGCCCCAACATGGCTGGGAAGAGCACGTTCCTTCGGCAGAACGCGCTCATCACTATTCTAGCCCAAATAGGCTGTTACGTGCCGGCATCGTTTGCTGAAATTGGCATCGTTGATGCCATATTCAGCCGCGTCGGTTCCGCCGATAACCTATATCGAGACCAGAGTACGTTTATGGTGGAAATGATGGAAACGGCGCAAATCCTCAAGCTCGCCACGCCACGCTCGTTCGTCATAATGGACGAAATAGGTCGCGGAACAACGCCAGAGGATGGCACCGCCGTATCTTTCGCGTGCTTGCACCACCTCGTCACTGTTAACCAGTGCCGAACTCTGTTCGCTACGCATTTCCATGGCGTTGCAGACCTGGCTGTAGCTGAGGGATTCTCTTCTGCCGAGGGGGGAGTCGTGCAGTCATACTGTACAGACATCGAGGAAGATGTGACAGGAGGTTTTAGCTACGTGCACAAATTACGAAAGGGAATCAATCGGCAGAGTCACGCATTGAAGGTTGCCAGACTGGCTGGATTGCCCGAGCCGGCGATCAAGATGGCGCAGCAAGTGCTGGAGGGAAAATCGTAAGCCGAGCTCCTAGGAGTAGAGCATCATGAAACAATGGTTGATTCGGGTGGATGATCGTCTGCATATGAGCGTTGGATGTAACGAATGTTTGGACTAGACTTTGTGGTGGTTAGCCTCATGATACCCAGAATGAAATTTGCAGCAACAAATGTTTAGGTAATAAAAGTCATAGGGTGGTGATACTATGTCATCAGAAAGAATCAGGGTTAAAAAGCTCTTTGTGATGTTTCTTAATCATTCAGAGGGTAGAGGGCGTAAAGAGAACAAAAGTAAGACTTACCATTTCGAATTGAATAACTGGCGACTTCATGTCACAATTATTTCACGTTCTGTCGCCTGGGTTTGGTTGAATTTTGTCATATTTAGCCGTTGCAGCAGATGCAGCCGATTTGGAACCGATCTACATAAGTCTTTTTCAAGACTCTCTTCTCGTGATTCGAGTCGAAGCCGTCTATCGCTGCTAAGTGCACATGTCATAGAACTTCGTTTAGTCGCTAAGGAGGTTGTTAGCACGGAGATGTCAAAGAAGCACAGCGGGTATACATACAAGAGACCACCGAAGCCCTCCTCGTCCTCGTCCTCCTCGGACTCATCCTTCTTCTCCTCAGCAGCGGGAGCATCGGCGCCACCAGCAGCAGCGGCGGCGGGGGCAGCGGCAGCGTAAGCGTCAGGGTTGGCGATGCGGTCCTTGAGCTGCTCGATCTCGGGCCAGCTAACCTCGGTCTCGACGGCGATGGCGAGGACCTTCTTGTAGGAGTTGACAACGGAGTGGATGACCGAGGGCAGGGTAGGGAAGTTAATGGCCAGGGAGATGGTGGCAATGGTGGTGATGGCCGAGGAGAGGGTCTTGAGGAGCTGCTCCTCGCCAATGTCAAGGACAGAGGCGGGGAAGGTCTGCCCCTCATCGTAGACCTGAGCAATGCCCATACCGTAGGTGAAGGGAGAGATGTTGAGCATGTTGAGCAGGGTAGCCTCGGAGGGGCCGACCTTGGTGCCAGCCTCAACGAGCTTCAGATCGGTGGTGATTTCAATGGTACCACGGGCAATCTTGGTGGGGACACCGAGAGCCTGGAAGAAAGAGGTCTTACCAGGCTCCATACCGGTGTTGCCAGCGGGAATCCAGACATCGGCAGGAGCGAGAGCACCAGCACGAGCGGGGGCGGCG
The DNA here is from genome assembly GCA_003012115.1 of Trichothecium sympodiale. Classification (NCBI taxonomy): domain Eukaryota; kingdom Fungi; phylum Ascomycota; class Sordariomycetes; order Hypocreales; genus Trichothecium; species Trichothecium sympodiale. Next base: position 77,188 of record PXOB01000133.1, read on the forward strand.
ACACGGTTGGCAAGGATCTTGTCACGGATATCCTTAAGGTCACCGTTGGTGAAGACGAAGCCGACGTTGCCACGGACGTGGGGGAGGAGACGCTCGTACTCGGGGTTGTCGTTGACGAAGGTCTTGAGGGCACGGCGAACCTAGTTTTCGTTAGTATTCGATTCGGATAACACGTACCGACAGCAGGAAAGCTACAACATACCATGGTGTTCTTGCCCATCAGGACGACACCATCCTTGCGGAGGGAGTGACGGATCTCGTGCATCTGCTGGGAGGAGACATTGTCGATTTGGACGATGAAAATCGACTTGTACTCCTCCAACAAGCCCTTGAGCTTGTCAAAGTAACCAGCCTTGTTCTGCTTGACCCCCATTTCTTCTTATTTCTGAAGGTAGGTTGTTTAAGGTCGAAGCGATTCGTTTGATAATGTTGTGTTGTGATGGAGGTTTGTTAGGTGTAAACGAAGGCCTGGCTTTTTTTTCTTCCCCCGAAATTTCGGGTTTTGCGGCACGATTACCGCACAAGGCAGGGAAAGTGTGCCCGCTGCCAAGTTAGGGCTTGCCTGCTTTGTTGCTTTGCGCTAGTCCTGATGTGTGGTTAGAGCGGGATGGACCACAAGCAGGCAGGTACGGAGTAACATGCTTACTTGTACCTCTCTGCTCCATGACCTGGTGGTTACCCGATAGCCGCCGTGTGACCGGGCGGCATCACGTTGAAAGGAGACGATGTCTAAGCTTGGCGGAGAGCTTGTGATTACTGAAAGGATGAGATAGTGAGCTGGTAATTCGGGGCCCGGCGGGGCTGAACGATGGGAGCTCAGCTGTGAAAGGAGTTGGAGGGCTGCGCGCCCATGGAGTAATTGTCAGGCACTACGATCCATGTTCCTCGGCTCATATCAGTATCAATGATACCCATATTCATGTGCTCATCATATCGAGGGCTAGAACATCGAGCCATGTATAGAATCCGCCGAGTCTGGTTTTAGTCACGGACATCGATCTTGACTACGCCGATATCAAGGTCTGTCTATCGAACGCTCAGGTCTAGATTCTCATGTGTATATGAAGGCATCCTCTTCACTTTTACGATTAATATCACCTCATGACAGTCAAGGAGAACCTTGGCAGCACAGTCCAAACAAGACACTCTTCCAAAATCGAATCATCTCAAACTCTCTCATCATGTGTCAGACCTTCGACATGACCCAGGCAGCCTAGCTGCAACCAATGCCATCGTGATCATTCTAGTAAGCATTGATGCCTCCCTGACGCTGATAAGTCGAAAAGCTCGAGGTCCGTATCGCAGTCTATAGGCAAGGCCGAAGTAGGACAGTCCGCTGAATGGCCTCGACAGACGAGAAATCACTATGAAGTCCACAGTAAAGGAGGGCCGCATTACATGTGAACCTTGTACCATGCCAGGCGAGTCGCTTACTCACTCATTTTTATCCGCCCCACACAGAAAATACATCTAGCAAAATAATCCACGCACTATCAATCAAGTCAAAGCAATTTGGCGCAGTGGAAGCGCGCCGGGCTCATAACCCGGAGGTCGTACGATCGAAACGTACAATTGCTATTTTTTTTCGGTTTCACTTTTTTTTTTCCCTCCCCCCCCTTTTATTCTTGAATATTCCACCATTTATCTTGTTTTAGAGATTCGTGTTGTCGATTTCCCGATTGGGACGGATGCTCGCCGTAGCTTAACACCCCTGATGAATGCACTGGATATGGCCTGCCTGTGTTCGAAAACCACATCATATCACGTTGGAATCCCCAGCTTCTGAATACGCTTGGACATGGAATATGCCTCTACTAGTAGTACCCGGTCTCCGATACATACATTTTTACTTGCAGCACCAGTCAAACATGGATCCTCATATTTTTGACTTGATAATCGAAATGGCAGGCGCTGGATTAGACTACCAAAGCATCTGGTCTTAGGATCTGCCATGTTGGATGATGCACCACCCTGGATATTTGCGCTGAAGCTTGACATTTGAAAATAGATTTATAGAGACGGACGTGCGAATGTTCCTACTTGTTTCGTGGCCGAGCTGAGGTGCCAAAATCACTGCCCAGGCTTAGTGGCATTTTAGCCTTGTGCTGACCAGCTTATTCTGCTCAGGACCCCTCCAACAATTAGCTACAGCAGCTCCACTCAATTTTCAAAACTTCATCTTGAGCTCAACTTTTCTTACATTCTTTTTTCTTCAGTGATTTGTCTTTTCTTGAGCTGGGGAGACCAACCCGTAACTTCCCACTCCACCAATCTCTCAGCAGTCTGCCTGACAAAGTAGAAATTGATGATTGGTGTCGGCAGGATGAGAATCCCTTACAACCGGGTACATGTCCACGGCGACATACTTTTCGCGGCACGATCAGGGCAAATCCACACTTTCAACATCGCAGACGGAAGTCACATTGCGGTTTGGAAACACCCGGATGTAGAAAAGATTGCAGACGCCGTCCAGGCGGCGTCGGTTGTTCAGGATGAGGCTGCGGCAGTAGTAGAGGCCGATGGCAATCCCCCCCCAATGGAGGTGGATGAGAAGGACGATCAAGGACCCCCGGCCAAGAGGCAAAGGACGGCTGAAAGCGAGGATGTCGGAGGAGACGCACCTGGAGCAGCACCAAAGCAATCCCCTTCAGCTGGAGCAGAGGAAGAAGCCAAGAAGAGGAGAGGAAAGAAGGCAAAGAATAGGAACAAGGGCGAAAGACAGGGGCCTCCTCCCGACCAGAAGAAGAAGCAATCCAACAGAGCAAGAGTGCCTGATCGGCCAGTGGTCACGCACCTCGCGTCGACGACCGACGGCAAGCACGTCGTGGCCATCACCGGCCACGACAAGACCATATGGGTCTTTGAGCACGACGGCGCCGGCAACCTCAGCCAGGTCAGCCGGCGGGCCATGCCGAAGCGCCCCAGCGCGCTGCAGGTCGCCCAGGACACCTACATCATCTCGGCCGACAAGTTCGGCGACGTCTACGCCCTGCCCCTGATCCCCGACCCGGACTGGGTCCCGGCTCAGAAGACGGAGCGCGCCGCCTACAAGCCGCAGGCGACGCCCCTGACCGTGCATTCCAAGCGGAACCTCGACTCCCTGAGGGCTCAGCAGAAGCAGACCGAGATGCGTACCGCCGAGAGGCAGCAGCAAAAAGACCACCAGCCTGCGTTCGAGATGACGCTTTTGCTGGGCCACGTATCCATGCTTACGGACCTGTTGGTGGCCGAGCACCAAGGGAGACGGTACATCCTCACGAGCGATCGGGATGAACACATCAGAGTATCACGGTACATGCCTCAAGCCCACGTCATCGAGTCCTTCTGCCTCGGACACAAAGAGTTTGTCGGCGCCATGACTATCCCGTCCTCAAGAGGCGACCTCCTCATCTCAGGGGGTGGTGACGCGGAGCTATTCGTCTGGGACTGGCTCAAAGGCAGCCTCCTCTCGAAAGCCAACGTGCTATCTCTTGCCCAGGAGATTGCCCCAACAACCACCAAGGTTGCCGTTTCCGGGCTGTATTCACTTGACGCTCCCTCTGGGAATGGAACATTCACCACCTACGTTTTGGCCATTTGCGAAGAGTAAGATAACATAACCGCTCACCTCCCACGGTTCGAAACAAAACACTTTACTGACCCGCAGCACTAGCATCAAAGCAATCTTCTCATGGCAACTGACTTCAGCCAACGAGCTCCATCATCCGAGCATCATCCAGCTGCCCGGTAACCCGCTCAACCTCAGTGTTTCACCCTTGCCTGATGGTTTACCGAGGGTCTTTGTCACGCTCGACCCCGGCGAAGAATCCCTAGCAAAAAGCATCAACATCTACTCTCTGGAAGTCAAGGAGGACCGACTCGCCGTTGGCATCGTGTCGACAGTGTCCGGAGACAGCCTCGAATCAGGAGACATGGAGGCTACACCAGAGGAGATCAGGAACCTACTCTATAGTTATGAACATCTACGGAAGCAGACCGGTGAGGATATAGAAGCTGACAAGGCTGATGATGAAGAACAGGAGCAATAGCATATACACCGAAAGCGCTCGAAATCACACACGCAGGAATTGAAACCAAGGGAACCGTAAAATATCATAAATCTACGTCTGCCACAATGATCATACCTCATCGTGCCGTCTAAATGCTCTAAACGCCGTCCCTGCAGTACCGAATGTATTGATCACATCCCCCAATAATCGCAGTCGATGGCGACCATGCCTGCGACCAATCTCCCCCCACGTATCATCCATGCAAAGCACGTTCTTGACGCCGCAGAGGGAATGCTAAAGCACCCTCAAACTTGGTATCTCGCAGCAGCACAAAAACGCCAGTATGCATCTAACAGCGAATTGGAGCACCCTATTCTTCAATCGCCACAAAGGCTAACATCTGGGGCCGCCCGACGTGCTGATCCCTCCTCATTCGCTAACTATCACCAATATATGACGCTTACTGCGAAGCGCACTGTACACGCTCACCACCAGCAGCGCCATCCTCATCATCATCCTCCATGCCACCATCATGGCTGTTGAAACGGCTTTGTGAGCTACTGTCCAAGTCCTCAAGGTCGGCCGGCTCGGTCATAGCTTCGGACGGCGGAATGTTCTGGACACTTGGGCTAGGCAAGTACTTGCGCAGGGCCTCGAATGCTTCCTCATCCTGGGTCCAATTCTTCTCGGGAAACTTGACGTTGAAGCGGACGTACATGTTGCCAGTAGCGTGATGGCGGTACGAAGGCATCCCCTGGCCACGGATCATCTTGACAGCATCTATAGACATGTTAGAACGATTCAAGCGTTGCAATTGGATATGGGCAGAACTCACCTTGGCCAATAGCCTCACCAGGCAGGATGTCAACGCTTAGCCAGCGCTCGTCAAGGTGCTCAATGAAGATGGTACCACCAGCCAGCGCTGTCACCAGGTCGATATCACAGTTGTACAGCAAGTCATCCTCTTTACGAGTAAAACGGCTGTGGGGCTTCTGCTCGATCTCGAAAACGACATCTCCAGCCTGAATCCCGGGTGCTTGGTCGCCCTCACCTCGGAACTCGACTTTGGTACCGCTCTTAACACCCTTGTCGACGTGGACGTGAAGGACCTTCCGGTCAACAATTGTCTTCTTTCCGTTGCACTGCTTGCAGCGATCCTTGTCCTTGATGATTTCACCCTCGCCATTGCAGTCAGGGCAAACCGTTTGGAAACGCTGGATCATAGGACCCATCTGGCGCATCATAGTCTTCATACCGTGGCCGTCACAGCCGGTACACTTCTTGACGGCACCATCCTTGCCACCGACACCGGAGCACTTGGGGCAAATGATGGACCTTTGTAGAGCAAGCTTCGAGACCTTGCCGCGGTAGATATCCTCAAGGGACACCTTGTGGGTGTGGTGGATGGTGCGGGCCTTGGGAGGTCCACGGCTGTTCATTCCACCGAACATGCCGCCCATGCCGCCCATGCCACCGAAACTGCCGCCGCCGAAGAACTGTGCGAACAGGTCCTCGGCAGCCATGCCGCCGCCGGCACCACCAGCACCGCCCTCAAGACCGGCCTCGCCATATTGATCGTAAATCTGACGCTTCTGGGGGTCTGACAAAATTTCGTAGGCGTGCGAAACTTCCTTGAACTTCTCTTCGGCCTCGGGGTTGTGCGCGTTTTTGTCTTTGCAGTCTTAGCGACGATCCTTCCAGATATTGGAATATTCAAGACGTACCAGGATGATACTTGAGTGCATTGACCTTGTAGGCCTTCTTGAGCTCGGCATCGGTAGCCGTAGGGGCAACCTAAACGCGTGTTAAGACTATGATTGTCAAATCCGCAATTCGGACATATGCTTACGCCCAGGGTATCGTAAAACTTCGTTTCCTTGGCCATTTTTGGGTGACTTCGACTTCTTGATTATCGAAACGAACGTGAACCGACCGAAAAAGAAGGCGTTTGGCGCTAAACTTTAGGCGCAATAGCTGAGGTCGTGCTGTTAGCCGGACTCACGGCATGTAAGAAGAGCGATATGCTGATAAGAGGCCGGAGGAGGATTATGAGGAGGATTTGCTAAAGGCCAGGCCAAAGCGTCCTCGCTCGTGTGTCGCAGAAAGCGTATGAGATGCTTGGAGGCTTGGTAGGCTTGGTCGTACCTTGGCACCAACAAGTCGGCTATCTGCCTCTTTGTTTATCAATCAAGACTTGACCGTCAGAGAGGCTCGCACAGCGGGGCTACGAAAAAATCAAGGCGATCTGGAATCGATTTCGCGGAGAAGAATGACCGGGGTTGGACAGAGCTGCAGCAAAGGAACTGATACCGGGGTTTGTGGATTGTGTTGAGAAAATCGCAACAGCCGCTTTCTGGGGAACCAGGAAAAGATGAAGAAGGAATCGAAGCGGTGGTTGCTCGAAGTTTTGTAATGCTCCAATGCGGCGAGAAAAAAAGGGCGGCCTACCACCTTTGCCAGCCTGCAGGGTCGTCGGGAGTGCTCTTGCGCCTCATGGAATTGTATCGAAGTGAGTCGACGAAGTGGCGGTGCTAATAATGCACAACAATGCACAACGGACGACTCAGCGCACGTTGCCCGCGTAATCTGGTGCTGCTGATCACAGGGCCGCAGGTACAACCTTAACATATTTGGGCCTCCTCTTCCCGCCAGAAAGATTCCAATTGTTAGGGGCACACCCCTTATACTGCAAGCCAGGGAAGCCTTCCCAAACTTGACCTTCGACCAATGTTCTGGCGCTAATTCTCACATTGCTTTATCCCAAGCCTACAAGCTTGCGACCTTGTATCCCCCTCCCCTAAAAGCCCGCAATTTCCACGGATAACCTCGAAGCCTCGTGCAGGTGCCCTGCACCTTATGATCTCATTGGTGAGATTGATACGGGGTACGGAGTACGGAGTACTTTGGCTGGATCTCAGTTTTTCATACTCGTTTTTGCATACTCCGTACACATGCGCGCTTTAATATTTCATCTTAGACGGACTATAATATCAATTGTCGAAGCTCCATGTATGCGGGAAAATAGGGCAAACATTGGAAACATTAGCAATTCTCGTGGTATTGTGGCTGCAGAGCCGAATGACGTAGAGCGGAATCGGAAAGCAGATTCTAGTAGCCTTGACATCCCCACCGCGGACAAGGACTCCAATAAGTCTCGACCGCGACTTTGATGATTTGCCTAATCTAAACCTCTATTAATTATACTCCCGTTTTGGCAGCAAGTGATGCCCTGGAGGCAAACCATCTCCTCTCATTCAGAGTTTGAAGCTTACCCTAGGTTTTTGAGTCATTCTGCTCCGTTAGTCCTCAGATGCGACTGGCAATCTACACTCAGTGGGCAACATCAGGTAGGTCATCGATACAGACAGAAATCATGTTTAACGATAGGTAGATAAACCAATTCTTATCATGTCCAATGTTTACAAGAACAGACAAAAAATGCACGTGAAAATTCAAACGTCTTAGTGACGACGAATTGCTTTCTTACTTCTTCGAAGTTCACCGTAGGAACCGGGAAGCTGAAATATCTATGACATCACCGTGAAAAGCGTCTCGTTAAATAGCCAAAGAGCGCCATCTTTGGAGATTTCTCCTCATCAATTCAACCAACCTTGCACCATGGTTTATACTAGAAGCAAAAACAAGGCACAGGGGACGGAGCAAGCAGCGGCTCGTGCGAAACATCAAACCGAACACGAATCGCCTAACCCGAAGCGCCCCAAGACGGAGAAGCAATCCACGAATGAGGAGTCTTTGGGAAAGGACAAAGAAGAGAGGGGACCAAAGGGTGAAGAGCCTAATAGTGATAAAAAGCCCAAGGATGAGGAAGACGAGGATATCAAGTCAAATGTTTCAAAAGAGGAGAGCGCGATCAAACCAGCTGAAGAGGACGATATGCCTTCGAGTATCTTGGAAAAGGGCATCATCTACTTCTTCATGCGTGGCCGCGTAGGCATCGACAAGCCCAATAACGTCAGCGACGTCGCGAGAAGCTACATTCTTCTCAGGCCTATTGAGAAGGATGCCAAATTAGGTGAGGGACCAATCGGCGACGTTGGCAACACCAGGCTGCTCGCCTTGCCCAAAAAGGTCCTGCCCGTGAGCGGCAAAGACCGCTTCATGGCTTTTGTCGAAAAATCAGGAATCTCGTTTGCGGATCTCAAGGAGGAGTTCCTGAGCTCGTCCGACTACGAGACCAAGACGGCGGGAACCCGTCATTCGCCAGCAGCCACGCCCGTTGGTGAGGGAATCTATGCCATTACAACCACCGGGCGCGAAAGCCATCTCGTCTACATGTTAACCCTGCCCGAGAAGCTCGACTCGGTTCAGGAGGAACTCGGTCTCCGCAAGAAGGGCAGCTACATTCTCAGCACCAAAAACCCCCAATATAAAGGTCCAGCCAATGCCCAACTTCCAGAGGGACCAGAATTCAGCAAAGAGTAAGCAGGACGGCTAATTATGCGAGAGCACGAGTGCTGACTTTATAGAATTCTCGACGAGTTCCGTTCTCTGCGCTGGATGCCAACCAAACCCGAACATCTTAACTATGCAAAATGTCAAGTACTCCTGATCGGCGAGTCTTCCGGAATCCAGAAAGCCGTGGAACCGCAGGAGGAAGATAAGAAGGAGGGGAAGGAGGAACCCGAAGAGGTGCTGGAGCATCTCGAAGAAGAGGACCTGAAGCGGATGCGAGAGCTCCCTGGGGACCAATCCGCCTCTATATTTGCGGATCTGCAGGCTCACGCCAAGGACTATCCGAAACTGCAGACAACTTTCTAGTTGATGCGCCAGGACATGGGTACTGTACTCCTTGTTTCAGCAACAAACAAGAGTTGGCGCTAGGCGCCTTGATCAATAACCTTTTAGCTGTCAAATATCGGGGGAGGCTGCGAACTTTACATGCAGTTGGCATTGCGGCACAGCGCCGCATCTACGTATGTATATTACGGAGTAATCCGTAGCCTACATATAGATACATACAGCCCCGATATGTGCACATGCACGGCGTATGAAAAGTGCAGGGAATTGTTGCACGGTAAGAAGTGTTTTTACTGCTCGGCAAGAGTCAGAGGTCACCACCAAGATAACGTGTGTATGTATATTCCCCAGCCACCCTCACCGCGAGGCTTCAGCAGCCGCTGCCAAAAGGTCTCGAATTCGTGACTTTGCCGGTCTTTTGCAGCTCGGCACGGAGGAGCCTCGAGCTGCGAGGCTCTTCTATGACCTTACATAGGCAGCCGGGGCCGCCCTTTGAAGCCCTTGGAGATGTACCTTTTGACTGCTATAATGGTAGGCCTTGTTTTTCGCACATAAATAGATTTAATCTTTGTCTTTTTTTTCGTCTTTTATTTTCGTCTTCTATTTTCGTCGAGCTCACTTATGGGGGAAGGGGAAATGTATATACGTTATTTTGGTATATATATACATTCCCCTACCCCCTCGCCTTCAATCTCCTCGAAGCCCCGAAAGCTGCAGAGATGTACGGTACCTCGACCCTCCACACCAGGAAGCCCTGTCACCTAATTTCCTCCGTACTACATACATGGCGTCGAAGCTAGCGGAGCCTGCAATCAGCCAACAAGCCTTCGGCTCGTTTTTAAAAGACAGAGACCTCTTATACCCGGTGGGTTGAGCAATGTAGTTGTAGGGCTTTGCAGGGAGGGAGATTGCTGGTACTTTGATTATCATATAAGTAAGCAGAGAGATAATGTACCTCTTATCCTTTGATGGGCTGAGCTTCTTTGACGAATCATAACCCCTCTCCTCTCTCTCAGCTCGTGACATATCTGCAGCCTTGGGAAATGTGTCTATATTTACTAGGATCACTCGGGATGCTTGTGTGCGACAAGATAATAACATACGCCGTGACTTGCATAAGGCTCATCACAAGCCATGGACAAGTGCAGCCCTCCTGGCTTCAGCTTCTTTTCTTCTTCCGCCACTGGGCGGAGGGCCTCATGTAGTATATATATGACTTTCATGAAATCAAAGTGCGTCAGGTGTACATATATATAAGCAGAGTGTTTTTGAATCGCAACCCTTCTTATTTTTTTTTTCCAATTTCTTTTTACGTTCAGATCACCATGCCGTACACATCTTCACAGATAATGGCGTCGACGAGTCTGCCGCAGGCGACGCGGAATTCACTTTGGCCAGAGGAGGGCCTCCAGGCAGCTCCGCAGGAGCCAAACAAAACTGCTCCAGGAGCTCATGGCACAAACGGGGCTCTTGTCGCCCTCCCGTTCGGATTGGGAGCTTGGGCGTTTGGGTTCTTGATGGCTGCTGTCGCGGCAATTGGCGTAGGTGCCGCGATGGGTGGAGGACTGGGTGTAGCGCTCGCCGAGTGTCGCAGGTAAGCATCTACGAGGAATCCTTCCTGGGAACCGTTGACACATGGGCTAAATTTCAATTCGCAGACACGCATCTGGCAGTTTGGAGAGCAGTACCACGGTCACAGTCACGGCCACGAGTACGAGGACCATGGAGACGCCCAGCGCAACAGGATCAGACGGCGCCTACGCGCCTGTACCCCCAAGGGACATACCAAATCTGGCGCTCGATTGCGACTTCCAAGAAAGCTTTCGCGAGTACAGGTCAAGGCACTGGAAGACAAGCTTTGAGCAATACTGCGGCGTTGATCTCTTCAACGGGGAGGCCTCCGCGGAGGGCGGCCCCTCCATCGACCTTGCCATCATCGTGGCGTACAACATAGACCAATGCATGGACGCCTGCGCGGCGGTCAACAACAAGGAAAAGACGTCTAATACGGGTATCCAGTGTCGGTCCATCTCTTTTAGGACGAAATTGCAGGAATTTATGGATATTAAAGGCGGGAACTGCTGGCTGAAGAATGGCACGAAGCCTGGAAGCCAGACGTCGTTGCAAGGACAAGATTCGTCAGAACATGCGTATGCTCGCATTATCGACTATTAATATGTTTTCAACCTGAGTGTCAGAAGGGTAAGAGTTGGGAGTATATCTTATCTTTTCGTAATATAGAACATTTAACCCGTGCCTTTACGTCTTGTTCCAACAAAATGGTAACATGGTGATGTACTTACGCGGGAGGGGGGGAGTTCTTAAACATTGGCCTAGGTTAACTTTTGACTATCAAGTTATACGAGTAAGGTACGGCCGATTCTCTTTCTTATTCCGATATCTCTCGCGCTCAACAGCCTAACAATAGCAGGAACATCCCAACATCAGCTTGTTATTGGCAAGGAATATTGAGAGTGCTTACTCTTACGAGGCTTGTCGAGGCATGCTACCTTCCTTGCGCATGCGTTGTTGCTTGCCATTTCCCTGGATATTGGTTTATGGTTAGTCATCCATGTTAGTGGATCTTGCGCGATGTTCTGAGCCCCCTTCCGCGCAGGTATTGAGAGAAGCCGCATGAATAGGCAAGTCGTGTACTCCATGATATGTGTGAATTTAGGAAATCGAGTCAACTACGGCGGACGATGTCAAAACGCGGAGTTAAAGGCTGCGGAGTTGCGGAGCTAATGAAGTCAAAGGATAGCAGTTGAGTGACGGTATCGCATTATTAACGGCCAATGTATTAACAGGACAACCTCATTTCCTGTGACAAAAATGTAAAAAAGTGACATAACCGCTACATATACTTCACCTCTAGCCTTGTCAATCCTTTTACTTTGCCGACGCCCTGCCCATCCGTCATGTTATTATTAGCACCTTTTAGCCGAGCCTCAATCTTGGTTCCCCACCTCGGTCCTGCCCATCATCTCATTCACCACCTCTCAGCACCGACCGGGTACTTGGATTTTTTCCTTTTCATCAGCCTCCCCAACAAAAGCAAGTCGAATCATCCAGTCTAGTAGGCCCTTTGTCGAGTTTGAAATCTATGGAGGCATCAAGCAACCTCCCTATAAACGACCCAGCTCCATCCAGAGTATCGAAGCCTAATAGCGAAGCGCGGCGACTACAGAATCGCATCGCGAGTCGCAACTACCGTACGTTTCACATCTGCTGCAAAGACTATAATGAAAAATAAAACCTTGCATACGCTTGAACATTGTTGATTAAAAAGAGACATATAGGCCAGAAACGCAAGCAGAAGCTCGCGCTTCTCGATACCCTCCTCCAAGCGGACGAGGTCTTCGCTGGGAATTCTGATCCGTCCAACTCGTCCGCCAGCCCGTCGTCTGACCAGCTCACTCAGAGCGGCCGGGATGTCGCCGCAGGTAGCTCCAGCTTCAATGGCGCGACGAATGCATTCGAGGCTGGGCCTGCGCTCATGAAAGCCATCACAAACCATGGCTGGAAATCTCAACCCAATCCGCAGCAGCATCCGCCCGCTTCTGGACAGTTGCCTTCGACGATAGTACCATCCGTCGCCTTTCCGCCTTTGACGGCCTTTCTGCAGCACGACCAAGGCCCGGGGATCAGCATGTCTTTTTCTTCAAGACCGCCGCTGGTCCCCCAGATGGACGAGTACCCGCCAACGCCACAGCAGTCACAGTCACCATCGCAATCTCGGGACAACGACGCCCTCCTCCCCGTCCTAGAAGGCGTGCAGAACCTCACCCTGGAGCAAAAACAGGAACTCCTCAAGCACCTCCAGCGCCAGACCGAGACCGAGACCAGCACCCCCGGCTCATCTTTCTTTGTCCCAGATTCAGCGCAGCGATCCAACCTCACGCCCTACGAGCTGGAGTTGGCCCGCAACTGGATGTCGGCCAACGGCAAGTCTCTCAAGGAGATCACGCGGCTGCAGTCCGAGGCGCGGCGCTTCGCGAGTTTCATCGGCAAGCACATGTCCTCGGGCTACTCCCCGGCCCAGCTCTGCCGCATCTACACCCTCGAGTTGAGCTTATTCGGCGCCATCTTTGCGAACTGCTATGCCCTCGGCATGCACGACGTCGAGGCCATGATGGTGGACGAGGGCGTGAGCGTCTTCTCGGTAGATCAGGACACGGGGCACCCGCCCAGTCAACTGGCGCAGCTGAGGTCAAGCTTCAAGGCAATCACCCCAGATCTACAGCCCTGCGATGAGCAGCTCACCATCGGGCACCATCCTTATATTGTATGTCAAGATGATGCATATCAACACACGTCTTGATCCGATAAATTACCAGAAGCTGACTATGATCTGAACAGGACGTCTTGCCATTCAGAAGCTTCAGGCACAACGCGCTGAAAGCTCTTCAGCAGGACCCGCCGCTCTTTGACGAGGACGAATTCTGCTTCGACTTTTGCGGGGGCGGCATGATATGCTGGGGCTCGCAGCAGAACAGCATGGGCATGGAAGCTGGCGTACCCTGGGATGCCCGTAGCTGGGAGCCTCAAATCTGGTTCCTCAAAAAGTACTGCTATCTTGTAGGAGGATGGGATGACGAAATGTGGAAGGCGGCGAGGTGGTGGCATAGTGTTCGAGGAGAAAAGATCAACCTGCAGACGGTTGAGTCCTCACCATGGGCGCAACACGCTAATCACTGCGGGATGTGAATGTCTCATGTCAGATGTAACGATATAAATGTGTTAATACAATGAAGCTACTACCAAAGTATTTAGGCCTCTCCCCCCCTCTATAACCTCCGAAGACATGCGTGGGGCAAATGGTATCATCAAAGCCCCCCCAAATACAGGCTGTCATAGGCAGGCAAGCGTAAGAACAAACACAGGCGGGTATCGTCACGCCTCTACCAAGCACGATGCGTCACGATGCAAGGCTAGAACAATACAAAAATCATGCTCATACAAGACGGATGCTGTTAAAAAGGGCATCCTGCACCATTAGAAAGCATCCTCGAAAGGGCAGTCCACGCTATCGTGACCATCCCGCTCGCAGATGGCACACCACTTCTCAGGGTCCAAGACGCCGCTGTTCTTGCCAGCAATGGGGCCAAAGTCCATCGGGTTAGGCATGACCTTGGCGGCAGGAGTGACATCAGCAGACTTGGGCTTCGCCGGAGCTAAAGGCGCAACGTGCCCGTCGTCTCCCTCTTCTTGCTGCGGCTGAGGGACTTCACTGCCATCGCCATTGGTCTCGCCGTTGGCCTTGGAACCCTCGGGGCCAAACATGTTGGTGCAGGTGAGAATGTCGTGGCCACCTGCCTCGCACATCTCACACCAGAGAGTACTATCTCCGGTAGCGTTGGAGATTGAGTCAGTCTCAGCCATAGGCTCAAGCGTGTTGCCTGCATGCTTGGCTTCAGGAGACTGGTCCTGATCGCCAGTCCCGACAACAGTGCCGCGAGAATCTCGCAAAGAGGAGCGACGTTCGCTGCTAACCGAGCCGCGAGGGGCCTTGTTAGCCACACGATGGCTCTCCAGCTCCTTCTCCAACTCCTCCAGCTTGGCGTCCTTTTGACTCATGATTGACTGCAGCTCCGCAACCTGTCTCTCGAGGTTGTCACGGGCAATCTTATGCGCAACCACATCCTCTGAGATGAGAGAGGGAGGCCTTGACATCGAGCCAGGCCTACCAAAGGAGACTGACGCCGGTCGTCCCACCGACACCGAGCCATGCCTTTGCATAGAACCAGGTCTTCCCATAGAGCCAGGCCTTCCATTAGTTGGGCGCTCTTCGGAGTCGCGGCTTAGCGAGTGAATGATGGCCTTGAGTCCTCTAATCTCGTCATCCTTCTGGTCAAGCTCCTTTGCACCGCGACCCCCCATTGAGGTTGGGCTGCCTACAGCCTTGTCGCGTTCACGACGGAGCTCAGCTCGCGTCCTCTCAACTTCTCCTCGCAGGAACTCGACCTCGCCGCGAGCCTCAGCTTCTCCTCTCCGAGCATCCTCCAGGCCTTCCTCGAGCTCCTGAACGAGCTCTTCAAGTTGCTTTAGTTGAATCGCAACAGAGTCGACGTCAAGATTTCGTGACTCAAGCTCTCGGATTTCTGCCATCAATTCCTCCATGCGTTTCTCGTAAACTCTTTCCGTCTCGGTGCTGGCCATCTCAAGGGTATCGATTGTGCTCCGAAAGTCGGCTCTATGCGCATCAAACTCAGCCGTCAACATGGCGATTTTCTGGTTCTTCTCTCTAATCAAAGACCTAAGCTGCGCCGAGTCTTTGTCGTCTAGGCCGCTATTCCTCATCTGGTGGAAATCAGAGCTTTCCATAAGGCCCTGGAGTTCATTGAGGCTCGCCTCCATCTCCGCGAGAGTAGATGATTGGTCCCTTAGCTGCTGATTGCGGTCGTCAAGCTCGGCTCGAAGGCGCTCAACCTCCTGGTCGTTGGCGCCGTTTGCACGCGAAGCTGGACGAGGCCTGTTGCCGAATGAGGAGACCGACCCGACACTACCAGTGGTCTTTGTTCGCGGCAGCCCGAGGGATGGAGGATCGTCATCGAAACCCATAGCAGACACACTACGCTGACCGAAGTTGGGTCCGGCCCCTAGCCTTTTGCTCGGGTCTCCCGCAGTGCCTCGAACGCTTTGCGCAAAGCGGTTTGTCGGACTCCCTAGCTTTGATGGGGTTCTCGAGGGCGCTGGCATAGATGGACGCGGACCAGGAGTCATTGCCTGACGGCGCATAGGAGACTCAGGCCTAGGTAGGGACGGTCTTGACACCTTGCCCTGGGGGCTAGGTGGTCGAGCACCCGGCCCTACAGAAGCACTAAACTTGGGCAACGGAGGTGCCGGAGATGAAAGGTTGGTCGAGTTCTGGTTAGCCGCCCTGAGACCAGATGCTGTAGGTGTTCGGGGGAAAGCTCGGGAAGACGGTCGTGAAGGGCCATCGCGTTTGACCACCTTGGTTACGGGCACGAAGATGCCTGCGCCGGGGATCGAGGTAGTGAAGTACGAAATACTAGCCCACAGTCAGTTTTTGTCCATGTGTAACAAGTGTAACGAGACAATAATAAAAAACCTACCCGTCAACATCGCCGCTGTTCTTGCCTTTGGACGCAAAGTCTTGATCAAGCTCCACGCCGACAAAGGTACCCTTCTTGCCATCGACAGAGCCAACGAAGCGGACGAAGCCGTACATGCCACCAGGCACGTCAACAACATCACCAACAGCCAGGTCCTCAGCAGCGCTGGGATGCAGACGACCCGGCGTCGTCGGCGCCATGCTGTGTGTAGGATATTGATTCACTACAGAGTTCAAGACGTAGTTCTCGCCAACATCAGGAATAGTAGCTAGTGAGCTAGGGGTTAATAAATCTGCTAGGGATATTTTGCGCGAAACAGCTCGAGGTGTTGTGGAAGCCGAACGAGCCTGCAAAAACGCCGAGTTGAGATTGGGAGTTGATGTGCTGGCTGCTGCTCTACGCAAGCCGCGTGAAGGTGTCTTAGGAATCGGCGGTAGCGGCGGCCTGTTGTAGGAAGCTGTCGTGGTTGTTGTGGTTGTCGCAGTGACAGAGGCCATTGCGAGATTCGGGGGTGTTTTAGCAACACCTACTTAAGTGTACGTCCAATGCTTACGGGTAGCTGCCGACAAAATACGCCGGTACCACACCGGCAAATTCACCATTAACACTGTGCGACAGATTCTGTCCGCCAGTGACGACTAGGTACCCGTGGAGCTTTGCCAGTGGGTTTAGTGCACTAAAGGGCCAGTGGCGGCCCAGGAACTTGAGCTTCTGTAGCACTCTGCGGCGCTGCGCCGAATCAAATTTGGCGGGAAAAGCCCCTCTCCACCGGTTCGGTCCTGGGATAGAATAACGATGAAGCGTCCGAGCCTATCCTATCTCATTTGTTTACTTTCCATCAAACTGAGGTGGGGCTAGCGGCCGAAAATTCGAAAAGGGGTTGTCGTATCGAATAAGTTCGGTCTTTCTTTGATGGCCCCCCTGCTTTGGCACGGTCGACGGAACGAAATGAATGTTATCCCAGTAGGAATAGTGAAGCTGGGGTTTAGGCGGGAGATCCGGTGGTTGTTGGCCGAGGTCCGTTCCCTGATCCGCAAACTGGTAGGTGTGTGGTTGCAATGGGTGGTGGTCGAATGCCAACTTACAAGTATCATCACCCGTCCATCCGGTGGAGCTCGTACGATTTGTCAATAATTGTGCTAGCTGTTAACTGAAGAAGTTAAAAAAGAACCTGCACGGTGCTCCGTATTGTGGAAAGAAGAGAAAAGAAAGAAAGAAAGAAAGAGGGGGGGATGTTTTGAGGAAACAACGGAAATGGAATCGTCGTGAAGGGAGCGTTCTTGCTTAAACACGAACAAGTTGTTATTATTGTTGTTGCTGTTGTTGTTGTTGTTTGTCCCCTGTCTGGGTCTGCCCAGCTGCAAGTCTGAGGTGCTCGTCACCGCCTCTCGTTGGTGAGATCGACTGCATCCACCGCTTGGGCGCCTGCTTGCTGCAGCTGTAGTCGCTGCCGTCGTCGTATGTTCTGCAGGTCTGGCCTATAGAAAGCGCTGAAACCGTTCATTCAGACATGGGCATGACATGGGCATGCTGCAAGTCCCAGTCGCTGCCATGGTGACTGTGCAGTATTGCTTAGCTCTACTCCGTACGGAGTACATATCCTGCAGCTACACAAAACTTTGATCTGCAAGTTATTGATAGCTCGAAAAATCGGATTGCAAAGCATACATTCATCGCTAACTATGGATATCTTTACTCCGTACTCCGTACGAAGTACAGAATAATGAGCTGTGTATACAGCATCGCAACACTCGTTCTCTCATCCCTTTGAAATTTCCCTGTCCCGTTAGTCGTTCATCAAAGTTCGCCATATATGTATATGTACAATACTCGATGCGAAGTTGTAGAGTTACTCCGTACGGAGTACTTCGCCAAGGAATACGGGGAGGTCATCGAAATCTCGGTCGCTTCTAGAACGCTATAACCGTGTCGCAAAATCCTAACTATGCAGGATGGTGTACAGTACTTTGCCATCATTAGTGGCCCGCTTTTGCCCTCTAGGACATGGAGTTTCTTCATGAACTATCAAAGGTTAGGAGAAGTTGTACGTGAAAGGGGCATGCCTTGCCTCAGAGATCATCCATACATATATGATCCGCTGGCAGTAGTCTGGGTATTGTACTCCATACCCGCCAACATAGTGGGCGCTTGCAATAGCATCTCACTGAAAACAGCCCATTTTATATACAACGTCATGGCCGCTGCTTCCAATGCGAGCGCATCGCTTTTGGAATGACAAATGCTGGTGCATGGATGCTCTCAGTTTGGCGAGACATTATCGCGCTCGATGATATCCTCCCGACCTAGTGGGCGCGAGCCATCGTTGAGAACAATGGCCTCGCGATGCTGACGACGAAGCCTTCGCTCCTCCTCTGACTGCTCAACTGTCCGTGGCACCTGTTCTGGAGGGTTGTCGTCCGGGATAGCCGGCAATCCGAGTCGCATCACCACATCGTTGGATTCACCCCTCATCCCGTGAAGAGCCATCCTATCCAACTTGACGAGGCCTGCTGTGTGAAGCGCTGTGAGACCAGAGCGTGTGCGTTTGATCATATCAGATATTTCCACGACCCTGTTGGTTTTCAACAACGCGGTCATGTGAAAGTTTTGGCATCTCTGCTCCGTAGTTGCTCCCCAATCTTGCTTGGCTAACCACCTTTCGACGAATTTCGCCTGGACGAGCATATGTGCCCCGTATCTCCTACAGAGCTCTCTAAGCAAAGTGAGGGGTATTCTTTCTTCCGCTGGCCGAAGCCGATATTCGTCCCAAGATGGGTCTGTAAAGCTGGCAGGTCCGTTTTGAAGTAAAGACAGTTCCAAACACTGGACTAGGGAGTCATAAGCTTGAAGATTGTGAAGAGATGAGATTCCATCGAAACCTATAGAATTGTCAACCCTGATAGTGCGGACCCTATGTAATGTAACAACTTACCGGAGCTTTGACCCGCCAGTATGGACAGAACACGAAGGCTTCTCGTTCGCTTGTCAGCACTCGAATGTTTTACTTCATCCAACAGAGTCTGTATAACATTGTTATCGTTGACGGCTCGGTCGCAAAGAATCTTGAGAGCAACCTCGTGAACAGAGTAGCTGGGGTGATCTATCAGGCTCTCCAGTGTTGTAAGATCCAAGGCGTCCTCGGTATCCTGAGTGATATAACGCGTTCCAGATTCCTTGGGAGGGATGATGTGAGTTTCGCGAACCAAGGTTAGGATCGAGTACATGAGGCTGACAATACCAACGCCTGCCAAGCCCATACCAACGGCCAAAACGCGGTTGTCCTGGCCAAGTGCCCGTAGGCTAGTAAAAAATCCCATCTTTCCCAATGGCAATTGCGATATTGTTTGCGATATTGTATTTGTGTTATTGTTATTGTTTAGTAGTTGTCGTGCAACATATTCAAACGAGGAATGATGTACGGAGTAATAGTAAGTAAGTAGTACCTTCTGCCACGAGTTGGCTATTACCATCTATTCCGAATTTGGGAATACAACTTTCTTTACCTCAACATGCCCCACCCACCATTCCCGCCTGCCCGCTATTACGCTATCGATAGGCTGTCCCAAGAAAATTCCAATGCGGCAAGTCGACTGGCGATAAAAAATTTTGGAATACCAAAGACAGCGCCGACACCAATAAACACATACCGCCAAAATGGCGGGCTCGCAACTCAAGCGCCTAAAGGCGTCGCTCAAAGATCAAGGGATCATTGGCCCCCAACAGTCGAAAAAGCAGAAACGAAAGAATGCCCAAGATGAGCGAGCTAGAAACGAGAAACGACTCCAGAGGGGTGTTGTACTGGAGAGTATCCGAGGACAGTTCAATCCATTTGACCTCAAGCATGCGGCGCGCGGACCCAAGTTCGATGTGACAACAATCAGGCCCTCTACCAGCAGCATCAAAGGCAGGCCCGGGCAAGCTAAGGCTGAAAGCGAGGAGAGGGTGAGCCACTACTAGATGAGTCAGGTTATGAAGAAAGCTAACAAGACATACAGCGCAAACAAACCCTTCTACTCGAAATGCAGCGCCGTAACAGGGTTGGAGGCATCCTCGATCGACGATTCGGTGAAGATGATCCCACCATGACCCCAGAGGAGAAGATGTTGGAGCGGTTTGCCCAGGAGAAGCAGCGGAGCCACAAGAAGAACATGTTTGACTTGGAGGATGATGATGAGGATCCATCCGAGGGGCTTACCCACGGCGGCAAGGCACTGACTTTCGACAACGAACCTGTCGATGATTTCCAAGAAGAAGACTTGGATGAAAATTACGATAGTGACGGTTCAGTTCGCGAAAGGCAGCGCCTAAAGCGAGTTAGAGCCATGGCTGGGGAAGATGGCGGGGATGAGGAGCCTGAGCGCAAAAAATCAAAGAAGGAGGTTATGGAGGAACTCATCGCCAAGTCAAAGATGCACAAATTTGAGAGACAGGCGGCGAAAGAGGAGGATGAGGATCTTCGACATGCGATTAACCAAGATCTACCCGAACTTCTCGGCCTTCTTTCTAAGAATAATTCGAAACGCAAGGAAGGGCCGAGTGACACAGAAAGGGAAGCATTCGATAAAGACTTTGATCTCCAAGTGAAGAGGCTAGCTCAAGATAGGAGAGCACAGCCAGCGGACCGGACGAAGACAGACGAAGAAAAGGCCGAAGATGAGGCAAAGAGATTACAAGAGCTCGAGGAGAAGCGACAGAAGCGAATGAGAGGAGAATCTGTTTCAGACAGCGACGAGGAGCCTGAGAAGGAGCAAGCCGAGTCACAAGATGAGATGGATACAGATGAGGAAGATTTCGGTCTAGGTGCCGGCATAAGGACGAGCTCGAAGAAGAGGCCAACTGCCACGGAAATGGGACTGGATGATGAGGATGACTTCTTGATTGATGATGACTTGGTGGCTAGTGGCTCAGATCTTGAGCCTGTGGACAGTGATGAATTCGACGAGGAAGAACAGGAGAGCGAGGGCGAAGAGGAAGAGGAAGAGGAGGAGGAGGAGGGAGATGATGAGTTTACCAAAGGTCTACTGAATGAAGAGGAGGCAACGAATCCAATATTCAAGGCCGACTCTGCCAAGAAGACCGCCGCATTGGAGGCGGGCGATGGAAAGGGTATCCCCTATACTTTCTCATGTCCTCAGTCATGCTCCGACATTCAGGCGTTGGCGGATAAGTATTCTCTGGACAGCTTGCCGACCATTGTGCAGCGTATCAGAGCCCTGTACCATCCCAAGTTGGATAGCAGGTACAAAGAGAAACTGGGAAACTTTGCAGTGGCTCTTGTGGACTTTATCTCACAGCCATGGGGCACAGAGTCTACAGATCCATCAACCTACAAGATGCTCGAGAGCCTCATTCGACACATTCACTCTCTAGGCAAGATGTTTCCAGGGGAAATTGCGAAGCAGTTCCGTCACCATTTAGAGGAGACCTCTCAAGAAAGGCCTCTGAGCCCCGAGGTTGGAGACTTGCTCCTTCTGACAGCCATTGGCAACATCTTCCCAACGTCTGATCACTTTCACCAGGTTGTCACGCCAGCTATGCTCACCATGGCCCGCTACCTTGGGCAAAAGGTTCCTCAGTCGATAGCTGACTTTTCCACCGGCGTGTATCTCTCTATTCTATCACTGCAGTACCAACAACTGGCCAAGCGCTACGTCCCCGAAGTCGTCAACTTTGGGCTAAACACGCTTTGCGCCCTGGCGCCTGCAGCCTCCAAGAATACCGGATTCTTCCCTCTACACTCTGCCTCCAAGACGCTGAGAATCCAGTCGGCGACCAAGGTTGAGCCGCGGTCGTTGAAATTCTCCGACTTCGCCCAGGATGATAATGATAGCGTTGTCAAGGTTGCCATTGTGAACACGACGTTGCAAATCTTGGACGCTGCCGCAGATACCTGGACGGGCAAGAGCGCCTTTACTGAGACCTTTGGTCAGGTACTTGAGGTTGTCAAGCACCTGACGGATAAGAAGTGCAGTGCTCAGCTCCCCTCACAAGTCTGCGATCGCGCAGACAAACTACAGACCAAGCTGGAGCGCATGCTCCGCCTCGCCACCCTTTCTCGCCGACCGCTCGAGCTCCACAACCATCGCCGTCTTGCCATTAAGACGTACATCCCCAAGTTCGAGGAGACGTACGACCCAAGCAAGCACTACGACCCGGATCGGGAGCGCGCAGAGCTTGCCAAGCTCAAGGCAGAGCACAAGAAGGAGCGCAAGGGTGCATTGCGGGAGCTGCGCAAGGACGCCAACTTCATGGCGAGAGAGAAGCTCCGTGCGAAGAAGGCAAAGGACGAGGCGTACGAGAAGAAGTACAAGAGGCTTGTTGCGGAGATTCAGAGCGAGGAGGGGAGAGAGGCGAATGCTTACGAGAGAGAGAGAAATGCCAGGAAAAGGGCGAGGAACAGGTAATTCCGGCGCTTTTACAATACCTCAATGTCAATATCATTCTGTCCAACCAACTCGAAGTAGCCTGCGTCCGCTTGTTCATACGTAGAGTGCCCGACTAATGGTCATTTCTTGCAAAAACACACCCTTTTTTTTCTTCTCATCCTTATAACTTCACCTTCACGACCAAATCAAACTCACTCACCTCGGCCGACACCCACACCAGCAAAATCGATGGAGACATTCTTCGAGGCAACGCGCTTCTGCTGGTGGTAGACGGCAAAGTCCAGCGAGGCGCCGTCGCTGATCATGCGGACCTCATACACCACCTGGCGGATGCGCTCCCCCTTCCCGTTCGTCCAGACGGGCAGGCTCTCAAACTCTGGCACCTTGGACCACTTGATGGTGCAGAGGTTCTTTACGTGCTTGTTGCAGCGGCGGGGCGCCCTCGTTGCCGCCGAGTAGACAATCTCGGTTTTGATCTCGTCGTTGGGGTCCGTCATATCCTGCCAGAACGTGTGGCTGATTGGATTTTCTTCAGATAGGCTGCTGCCCTAGAGTTTCACACGCGCACACATGTTAGCAAAATGACCCTATCCAATTTGACTGACTTCTTCTTTTTATCTTCCCTGGGAGGTACAATACTCACAATGCTGGCGAACCACCTCACCTGGTCCACGGCGAGGAACTCCTGGTTGATAGGGTACCAAGCCTTGTTTTGGATGTCGTGTTTACGTTTTTTTTATGGAATTATGTTGAAGATCGTTCCCACATGGTATCGGCAGACCCTCGACTTCACCACGGACCCGGTAGATATGCCCGAGTTTAACTCGCTTAAACCCTTCATGACGGCGCCGCGACAGACTGCAGACCATCTGTGAGCCGTGTCAGTAATACTATAGTAAGCCCGAATTTCAAACAGTCGTGCATCAAAACTTACGGTCTGACTCCCTGGCTCTTCAGGATTAAAGGACCTTTGATGAATTCCCGCATATACTCGGCCAAGTACTGGGACGACCCCAGGCCGCCAACCAGAATCACATACTAGATAAAGATTAGCAACAACACCAAATAGAATAGAATAAAATAAAAATAAAAAAAGGAAAAGAAAAAAAAGGAAAAGAAGCTCAGAGATATCTTTCATTATTGCCATCTCACCTTTGGGGCTTCGAGACCTTGCTTCTGAACCTCCGACATCTGCTTTTTCACCAAGGTACAGATGTCAGACACAACGGGTTCGTAGATCTCCTTGATTTGTTCGCTTCAAACGTTCATGGTTAATAATGATTGTTCCCTGCAGATATTGAAACGACCGAAAACTTACTGCTGAATAATGATCTCGGGTCTGTGGAATCCGTCTTCGAGAGTACCGCCCCAACCAAGAGGCAGATGCCACTCCTTGCGTCCCCATCTTCCATTATAGTTAGCAGACACCTTGATTCTGCTCTCCCAGTGTTCATGCATGAAAGCCCGAAGCCCTCGGGTGCCCATCTTCTGCAAGATACTTCTGGGTATGAGCTTGCGCAGCAACTCCAGGAAAGCCTTGTCCAGGAACATTGCTCCGCATAGTTTGCCTAGAAGAATTCTTGTCAGCTTCGCTCTTTTTTCCCTTCTTACCCACAATGGTAGTAGTAGCAGGTTTCACTCACCATCTCCTTTAGCAGCCTCTTTCATGACAAGAGGGTCTCGACTGACTATGGTATAGGTGATCAAATCCTGGGAAATACCCTAGTCAGAAACCCTCCCAAAGCTAGGTAGAAAAAGTAGTACTTACGACAGTGCCTCCGCCGGCATCGCAGATGACTACACTGTCTTCCTCCTGCGAGATATTTAGTACAGCGCAATACTAAGGAATGAACCACAAAAACGGCCAAATACCAACCTTAATATTGAAGGCTATCAACTCCGAGTAGAAGGGGGCGCTCTCCATGTCCTTCATTGTGGCGAGAGCCGCAGCCTCGGGCTCGGAGATGAACGACAACGGGGTTGGCCCACGAGCACGGTCCTCGAGCATGCCAGCTTCTTTGATGGCCTCTGTCATCCTCAGCTGCGCGTACATGGGCCATATCGCAGGCACAGTGGCTACAATCCTGAGCTTGAATTGCCTCAGCGCGAATTCTCCAATCGAGTTCTCGATAGTTTCCATGGCGTAATTCCACACAAACCTCAAGAAATCGCTAAAGACCTCGATCGGCTCCTTGTTCGCCTCCCGCACCATGTTGCGCATGTGGCGGACATCTGCGCCAAAGCGAACGTCCGCGGGCAGATCCTCCTCATCAATCAAGAGCAGCTTGAAGAGGTGAAGATGCTCTGTGAGGTCGGATGCCCCGTAGCCCCAGTTGATTGGCTTCCCGGAATCCTTGTCGTAGGAGATCTTGGACGGCGCCTTTGCGTTTTCGTAGGTGTGCATGAGTGTCGTGTTATTCCAGGCGGCTAGGATGTTAATGTCTCTGGGTGTCGTAGAAAAAGCCCATGCAACGCCAGTGTATCTAATAGTACACGCACACTTCAGTCAGCATGATCGAAACAAGACAAGGCAAGACAAAGCCAAAAAGTCATTCTTACGTGGTCCCAAAGTCAAGGCCAATGACGATGCATAGTGGATCTTTGGCCTTGCGGTCACGTCTGGCTCTGGCCACGCTCATCGTGGGCGATGCTCGTGTATACGATGTGGAATGAAGTATGCGAATAGGAAGTAGTTTGGAGTGCGATGGATGGGAGATGGAGAGTAAAAAAGGGATAAATGGAGAGTAGAAAAACAACAAATGGAGAGTAGAAAAAGGATAAATGGAGGATAGGAAAGGGATAGATGGGTTGTTGAATGGAAGAGACTGGAAGAGATAGAGAGGAGATGGATAGCGAGAGAAGGCATCATAATGTCGAGGTGATAGACGCCAGGGGGGAAGGAGCGGGCAAGCCGAGGTGAGAGTGAGAGAAATATCAGAGTGCTTGTCTGAAACAATGCCACAATTGGCGGCAATAGCAATTCAGATTTATACATAATATTTAGGATAATATATGAATAGTATTGGGCCTTGGTATTATTCTGAATCCTGAATGACTTATCGGCTCTCCCCTCACTTCAACCATACCTTCAACCATACACTGCAACACATATCTCGACACATCATTCTTCGTCTACATGAATTTTTCTTCCTTTTGATTCTTGCAAACACTCTGACAAGAAGATACCAAACTCTTTACAGCCAATCCCCAGCCCCTGTTCACAACGTTCACTTCATCACCACCAACACTAATCTTTCTCACTCCTGCACGTTATCATCATCATGTCTGAACGGAGCGACGACGAGCTGGCCTCAAGTCAAGATGAGCATGCCCAGATTCAGCAAGGCTCGGATGTTGAATTGCATTCTGATCAGTCTCGCGCCTCAAGCCCTGACACCACCATCTTGAGTGATCCAGCTCAGCAACGGAACAACACCGCAGTCGTCCCTGCCAGAAGCTGCCGCAAGGATTTGCATCCAAATCACTCCTATTGCCTTGAAGATGATGACGAGCATCATGAGAACAACGGTTCTGATTTCCGTCATGAATCTGAAGCTTCCGACTACGGCGAAGACGCTTCCAAGAAACGCTCCTCCAAGAAGGCAAAGAAGCATTCCGAGAAGCAAAACACGCGCAACGATGGCGGCAACAAGAAATCTGCAAGCGGTCGCGCTCCCACCCGAGCAAAAGCGCAACCCACTGGAACACCCAAGAACAAAGCCACCGATCCTCCTGCTTCGAAGCGCAAGTCGCCTGTCCAGGTAGAAACTCCATCGGTGAAACGCGTCAAAGAGTCCCCTCCCCAAGGCTCATCCTCTGAGCAGCGCCTCCAAGAGTTTCCCACCGCGTCGCGTGACATCGAGGCCCTTGTCTGGGAGAAGGAAGAGGCGTTGGCTCAGGTCGAGGCTGAGCGCAAGGCACTGTTTGAGAAATGCGCTGAGCTCCAGGCCGCCTTGAACAAATTCAAAAAATGTAGGCATCTGATTCTGAGCAAGAAGGCCTCCGCGTCCGACAAGGAGAGGCTCAATCAGCTGTACCTCCAGAACAAAGATCTCGTCGCCGAACTTGACGATGTGAGGGCTGCCTACATTAAAGCCAAAGAGGAGCTGGACGACAATGAAGGGTACCTGCAGCATCCCGAAGATTACTTCAAAGAACTCTGGGCACAGATTTCCGACAAGATCTACGGCGGAGTCAGACAGATATTGACCCTCAAGCCTGATGAAGATGAGATTCCCATCGACATGGCTGCAGATCGGGACTCCATCGTCTAATATTAGCTCGCGGACATGTGCGTAAAGTCGCTACGAAACAGCCGTCGACTCTTGGAAACCCACATCTGGCGCCAAGCCCGTCGCTATAATCACAGTCAAAGCATGATTTAGTGTAGGAGGCTTTTTATGATTTGATTCTCTATTGCTAGTTGCTGGTGCAATAAATATTCCTCGTATCTTTCTCCTTTTCTCTTTTTTTATTAGATTTCTTCTCTTTTCTCCCCTTTAGTCGTGATCTTCTTCTTCAACACCAGGGCATCCCTCCATAGTCTCGTCTGCAAACTTGCTCTTGCACCAGAAACAATACAAGTGCTCTCGTCTCAAGTACTGCAGCGCCCTCCTCAGCCGTTGCCTGATCTCCATCTCGTTGAACTGGTCCAGCTCCTCGTCCTCCTCGTCCAGGTCCTCGGCCATCACGTAGACTGTCTGCTTCTCCTTCCCGAGCGCCTTCTTATCGTCCTCGTCCTCGTCATCGTCATCGTAGGTGGGCAAACCGGGACGAGACTGCTCCAGATCGTGCCTCATCCGCCTTGTCTGCTCCTTTTCCATGCGATGTCGTATCAGGCTCCTGTGCAGGACGGGCACCGACTTCAGAGGCCGGCAGTTCATGGGTGTAGTAGTAGATTTTGCTTCCTCCGCCCCTTCGTCACCGTCGCTCTTGGCCTCGGCGATCCTCTCATCGTCCATCCGCTCGGCCATGCGCTGCGCAGCAAAGAACTGCTGCTCCAGCCTGGCGTCTTCCCTCTCTTTCCGCACCCTCTCCCGGTACTCTTCGGGATCCAGCCTTGCCGTTTTGATGCCCTTCTTCTCCGCTGCCTCCCTAATCTTTCTCTTCTTCTCGTTGTCCAACCCGATGCCGCCTCTGTCGTCCTTGGTCTGGATCTGGATCGGCTCCGTCCTCCCTTGCCCCTTGCCCTCCTCATCCTTCTTCCCCAACCCGCCACTGGAGAAGCCCATCTTGGCCATCATGGCGAATCCCTTGCTCTTCTTGGCGCGTGCGTCGTCTAGCATGGATGTGGAAAGCGCCTTTTCTCGCGCCGCCTCTTCCTCCTCCATGAGCTGAGCTTTCGACTTGATCATGCCGCGGGCCTTGGATTCTTTCTTCAGGCGCTGGCTACGTGCGATAGATGATTCCTTTGCTGGCGCCGGGTTCTCAAAGGTCATATTCATGTAATCATCCTCATCTTCTTCTTCCCCAAGCGCGCCTCCCGCGCCGCCATTCACCTGGGCGGACGACATCGAATATTCCGCGGATCAGAAAAAGTTTGAAAAATTAAGGGGTCGGTACTTGAGTCTGCATTCAAGATACCAGTGATTCTTTCTGTTTCTTTTTTTTCTTTGTCTTTTTTATTGATGAAGTTGGAGGAGTTTTGTTGGATTTGAATGTAGAAACTACTTCATAATAGAAGGAAGTGCTGCTGCGATACTCTTCAAGTGGAGCATTGCTAGGGAAATCTGACCAATGAGGTGCTCGCATTCCCCCCACGAAACAACGTTGCGCCAGAAGTGTCGGCGATTCGAATTTACCATCTATTAAATCCTCGACAAGTCACGATAACTTCACTTCGGTATCTCCTGCATCGAATAATTCCTCCTCACATTCCCATGGGGGTTCGAGCATTTCCCTCTATAGAGTGACGCCAGCAACAAAAAGTCTCACAAACAGTTATGTTTGCAGTTATTTTCGCATTAGACTAGGTATATTAACTTTTCTTCCTTGCAGCAACCGCACCGTCGCATTATATACCCAATCAATTAAGATGCCTATCTATAGCCTGCCGCCGCGCTGCTGGACAGACTTACGCAGGACCGAAATGACCTCCGAAGGGTCCTTGGCCCCAAAGACGGCGCTGCCGGCGACAATCACGTTGGCACCAGCCTCGGCAGCCTGGTCAATTGTCCCAGGGCCAAGACCACCATCGACCTCAATATTCAGATCAGGGTACTTCTCCCGCAGGGCCTTGACCTTGGGTAGCTCCGAGGCCATAAACTTCTGGCCGCCGAAGCCCGGGTGGACCGTCATGACAAGGACCATCTGTGCAATCATCAGGGTCAGTATGAGTGCTTGCTTCTACGTGCCGTCGTAGTTCGAAAACAGCTTACATCAGGCTTCTCCTTCGCATCCTCGTTCTCTAAAATCTCCCAGAGAACATCAACAGGCGTATCAGGCTTGATCGCGATGCCCGCTAGCAGCCCGCAGTCGTGGATGTACCGGATGAGCTCCTTGGGGCTCGTACGCTGCTCCGTCGCCTGCTCGGGGCTCTCGGCGGCGCTGGAAAAGGCCGCCTCGTAGTGGAAGCAGTAGAGATCGCATCCCGCCTTCTGGAACTCCTTAACCCACTTCTTGGGCTCTGCGATCATCATATGGCAGTCAAAGGTGCCGCGTCCATGGTTCTCCGTCGGCTTATCGACGTAGCCGCGGATCTTAGCCACGACTGAGGCACCAAAGGTAATGTTAGGGACAAAGTGACCATCCCTACCGACGTCTTGTTAGCGAAAGCGAAGTTTCGCTTAATAACGACATTCATCTGAAGAACGGTTGTGAAGAACCTACATGATGTCAACGTGAAGCCAGTCGGCACCCTGCTCCATGGTGCGGGCACACTCGTGGCCAAGCTGAGCAAAGTCAGCCGAGAGGATTGAAGGGGCAATAATTGCGTTGGGGGCCATTTTTGAATTTTCCTATGTGTAAATTTGCTATGAGGGGGGGGAAAGGAAAGGAGAAATCCTGAGCTGTTTTTAGGATGCGCTTGTCCCTACCTATGTAGCTATCCGGACCTCTGAGCTGGTCAGGGAGCTGCCCCTCCATGCCCCTCCAACGGCGGCTTAATGATGTATTCGATTGTGGCTGGTGAGAATTTGTGTGGCTTGCGGCTATATTGAAGCTACCCTGTTGTCGTGGGCAAGCCGCTGAACAGTATTTATTGTTTTGCCCCACGTAAACTGGCTGTGTTCTCCTTCTCCTCATTAGTAGAAGTACCTTCTCATCAGGTCTGGATGTGAAATGGTCGTCCCTGTGCCCAGATATCATCAGGCCTGGATGTGAAATAGAGAAGGACGAACAGATTGTCGATGGGATTCAATAGACGAGTTATTTTTTATGTATATACGGGAAATATAGATAATATATGACCGATCGAGTGACCCCTAATACCGATACAGATGCTCGATCTAGGTGGTATCACGGGAGTTTGCCTTCTATACTTAATTGCCTAAACGCTTATTGCCGTCGGTGTATTATGTCGGGAGACACGGTGCCCATTAGTGTTATCGCTGTCCGAGGCCGCCCTTGAAGGAAATGCGCTTAAGAAGACGTAAACGGATATCGTTAATATACTGCGCTATAGCCGGAAGCTGCAGCTTCGCGTACTTAACGGGAAGAGTGCAGATTCAAACAGGATTACTTTTGCGGGCGACGGAGAATAAAGAAATGAGCTAAAGGACTAACTTATTCAACTTCTCGAATATGGTTGGCAAAGAAGGCTCCCGTCTAAAGTATTCATACTTGACGCCTTGAGGATTATACTATGTCGTGCTACTACTGCAGGCATTAAACGTTTATAGCTGGGAAGACTTTACACTACCGTGGCTCGCTCCTTCCCACAGCTCTCTGCGTGTTACTCCCTTTTCAACCTGGGAGTGTCTTCCTGCCATACTATTCGTTGATCCTTCCCACATCTTTATTCGCTTTCTTATTTTCTCAATTCCAACATTATATTGGACTTGTAACCTCCCTTTTTTGGGCCCTTTTTCTCCACACTGCAACGCCTTCTATCCTATGCCCAAAATGTACAGGGACTTGTCGTAATACTATCAGCTCGTGACCTAGTTCTATCCTCAGATCCTCTATACAGTAGTCCTTCTCTAATAAACCTGTTGAGGCTTGTGGTAGACCCGTGTGACTTTTCACCATTTCCAACCTCGAGACTACCCATCTAGAGCAATCATCGACTATATATATGTCTTTTTTATTATGACCCAAATAGCCTTCACAGCTGTTCTACATTATCTTGCATGAGCAGCTAGATAAGGCTGGTCGAAGAATACTCTATATAAGCACCTGCATTCTTTAATTGTCCTTTGGCGGGGATGAATGAAAGACACCATTACTGAGTAGCTGATACCAAACAAGCTATCCTTATGCATTATATTAGTCGGCAGCTTATATAACTATATAAGGTTTAATTTACTACTTCTGCGTATACGTGTGCTGCAGCATGTTCGCTTAGTAAACGATAAGCTGGTGCAGAAGCGAATCAGGGGCTCGGTTTTTGGTTTCAACAGGCACTATACGACTCGCGTCAATGGCCCCTTAAAAATATAGGCCGCGAGTTTACCCCATTCGAGGAGTACATTCAGTTAGGAGGATTCTGTTATATTATTTTGAAAACATTGCCTTAAAGCTTTAGTCAGCACATATGTTTTCCTTTAGCAGATTCTCCGCCAGAAGATAGATCTTTTGTCCTTACTTTGAGCAATATCAGAGTTAAGCGTCGCTATCCTAAGCTAGCACAGCTCGTCCACAGCTTTTCTACAGATTCGGATGAAGAAAAGGGGCACGGATGGCTGCCTAGTTTCAATCAGAAACCCTCAGAGTCCTTAACCCTGTGCTTCCTATTCTCTTTTAGCTAACGCGAATTATATTCATTCAGTGATATAGGGAGGAAGTGGCAGAAAAGGATAGTGTTAAACAAGGTGATGAAAAGAGCGTTGATCTTAATTATTAAAGATAAAGCTAGCTAGGTTTAGGTTTGGATCAAAACAATGCAAGGTCATCGTGTGGTAGTCTATACACCCACATATAACTTACGACACCGCCCCTCAAACACGATGTGCTATGCTGATCTATCTATTAAAATAAGGCTTGTCACGATCCCTTTGCAGTCTATTCGTGGTGTTTCTTCTCGTAACCATTGATATCCTTTCTTAACCAGTGATATCCTTACTTAACTAGTAATATCCTTATATCGTTATACCCAATATAATTAAGAAGCCGCGGTACTTATTGCATAATAGTAGCTTCGTTAGGCTATCTGCAGTAATTATATCGGTATAGATTTACCGTAAATCGATATACCTCTTAGCAACTCAGTCGATAATCTACTTATACCTAACGTCGATATGCCTTATGCGTACTATATTAGTAGGGCTAAGTATAGCATTTGCTACGTTTAAGCTATTAGTAAATATAATTAATCTAGGTAGTTACTTATAACCTATTTCCCTTATAATCTATAATACCTATATTATAGAAATACCTACTAGAGTTAGTTTAATAAACTCTACCTCTATCAAACTATAAGCGACTAGAGTTTGCTTTTTAGATTTCTATATTACAGGACTATCTCTAAGATAGATAATATAGCCTGCCGTAGAAATATATTTAGGTAGGGAGACGCCTCCCTCCACCACATCCGCTACGGGACCAGCCGCACGTGCAGGAACTAGGGGCTGCTGCCCTCTGGGCGAAGGGCCCTGTGAATATCTGCGGTGATTCCTATTATAACTCCCTCGGCCCATGATTCCTAGGGGAGCTGGAAGAGGGGAAGGGTCGTGGCTTAGGGATGAGGTCATGATAGGGTGGACTGGCTGTAAGACTAGCGCTTTTCCTATCGCAGGGGACGTTTGCTATTTCTAGTAAAATAGGATATATAAAACGGCCGAAGAAGCTGCGTAATTTTCCTTTCTGGCGTATTGCTTAGCGTATTAGTACGTGATTTCATAGTAACGGAGTGCTCCCTTCTCTTCACCAGCCACTGGACTCCCCCTCATGTGCCCTATACCGTAACGATAACGTCCGTCCGAGGCTTAATACTTGTAGCGTGTCCTCCAGAGCTCCTGCGTTGGAGCTATCGTGTGCTTCCTCATGTGACTTGGCTGAGAAGTTGCGTGTGGCTCTTCGCCGACAGCAACGGCACCCAGCACTAGGCCTCGAGAGCCTGGCTGGCCTCGTCGATGATGACTATATCAAACTCCTCGTTCCGTAGCTGGAAGCCCCCGGCTCCGTGGAGCGTCGCCAGAACAACCTTGCTACCACCTATGAGGTTGCCCACGCAGCGTCTCTCTCGTTCTCTATACTCCTTGCGTAGCTCTTTGAGATTAGCATAGATAGCTTTCCTCTCCTTGCCACTCTTCGCCTTCTTAATAGAAGCTTGCTTAGCATCTATCTCGGAGCAAATATCTTTTACAATCTCATCCGC
This sequence comes from Trichothecium sympodiale, assembly GCA_003012115.1. Taxonomy (NCBI): domain Eukaryota; kingdom Fungi; phylum Ascomycota; class Sordariomycetes; order Hypocreales; genus Trichothecium; species Trichothecium sympodiale. The sequence goes on from PXOB01000133.1 coordinate 109,871, forward strand.
CTCGGAAGTCCTCGTCAAGACGTCGAGGGAGCAGTTGATAACCGAGGGAAGAAGACGGGCCGGGTGGCCTAGGCGCAGGGTGGGGACATTGTGAGGAGCCAACCGCTCTACGATGTTGTCTACTGAGATGTTTGATAGACTGCAGACCAAGATCCTCTTGCCCCTCTTGATCATCTATAGGATAAGCTCTATTAGCGTATGCGTCTTGCTGGTCCCCGGGGGGCTATGGATTAGAGCAATCTCTCGAGAAGTTAAGGCAAATCGAATAGCGTCTTTCTGAGAGTCGTTCAGGGACGGGTCTATCTAGTTGATGTCCCCGACCTCCGAGTGTTTGCCTAGGTCTTGAGGAACTGGAGCTGGACTCTCCAGGCCGAATAAGACTCTAATAAAGCTTGAGTACTCTGACTCGGAGAGTTTCTGCAGCTTTTCCATTATCTAGTTTATGCTTTTTATATCATCAGCACTCACAGGGAAAAAAAGAACTTTAACACTTGACACCTCGACTCACCGTTTATAAGTCACCTCATCCGCCAAACGACACATCCTCCTTTCCCTCATCTAGCGCAACGGCGATAAAGCCTTTGCCTACCTTGGTCATAACGCCTCTTGAGCCCTTCTTCTCTAAATCCTTAGATTCCCTCCTCTTGGCGCTCCCGGCCGGCTGCTCTGCCGCGAGGACAATATCTCTAGGGCGCAGGCCATGCTCAGGTAGGTCAGAAGTTGACGAGGTGGCGCTGTCGGGCAAGAACTCCAGAACCGTCTTGCCTCTAAGGCCTGTACGCTGAGAGGATAGCGTTAGTTTGGTGATGGCGAGGCCCGCGCGCTATAGAGCGGTAGGCGAGTAGTTAGAGATAAGGGAGCTCGTCTCTTGGATCTCACACTAAAGCTCATATTCTAAAAGTAATAGCTAAGTGCTGGCAAAGCAGCGTACGTCTAAGGGCTCCTTGGAGCTATGGCTAGCGTAGATAAAGAAAGGCCAGGGACATATATAATATGCAAGTGACTCTATTGGTATTCTCCAACTAGAGAAAGTAATACAGACGGGTGATGTTTAATATAGGCATGGTGGGGGATTGATTAGTGAGGTGTAAAGCTTGGAGCTATGCCTCTCGTAACCCTACTATACTGTACAACGCAACATTACCTGCGATACAGGAAGTATATAGTGAAAATAAGGGAAAATATACTAAGTAAAGTATATCCTTATTTATCGATATCTAATAATATGCTATTATTCAAACATTACACTACTATTACTATATACTGATACTTAATAATCAGCGGTGGTAAACGCTCTTGACAAAGGATTGTCAAGTTCGCAATTCAACGCCCATATAAACATGCTATAAGAATATAAGGCGAAAAAGACCGCTCAGGAGATGGAACCCCTAAGCACCTTTGGGATGTATTACAATGACCAGAACCAAGCTCAACAGCATGATTGCCAGAGTGACCAGCACTACGATGACGACGGTGCCCCTGCTAGCGGGGAACTTGCCTCGTATGATCCATTGCTGCCCCTGCGTGAAGCGCCGGTAACCCAGCAGCAGCGTCATTATGCTGATGAGCAGGAACGTCGCTCCGAGGGGCTTCCCAACCCTGCGGATAGTCCCCTGGTTTGCGTCCCCGTCAGTGTCTGAAGATAGAGAGGTGTTGAGGCGGAAGAGCTGCGTCACAGCGATGCCGATTGACGCGAACGCCAGGGATGTGCGTAGCCAGGCTAAGAATGTTCGTTCTGTGCAAGCGTGCACAAGGTCAGTTGCCAATATTGGGGAGCGTATAAGGGTACCGGGGAGAGAGAGAGAGAGAGTCGTACCTAAGGCGAGATGATCCCGGGCCACGCTACCCTTATTCTCGAGCTCGACCGATCGTAACGGGCCCAGGGCCTTCTCCCACCACGAGGGCTCGTCCAATATCGGCAGCTCCATGATCGAGGGATCGGTGTTATTCCCTCGCTCTTCCTGTTGCTCCCGCAGCGGCTCTTCATGCAGGGACGGCGGTTGCGAGCTCCGCCCGTAGATGGACTTCCTCGGGCGCAATGCGCCGCCGTTGGTGTTGGTATTGCCATTGCCATCGCCATTGGCGCCCTGGTAGTTTGAACTGGAGCGTCTTCCTAGCATCGCCGTCGTTTCGTCGGCATCGGCCTCGAACGACAGCCGCGTCGGGAGAGATCCATTGCGTCGTAGGGCCACGGGACTATCGTCGGGACTTTCGCAAATCAGCGTATCTGCGCGTTCGCGGGCGTTCTCCAGGATCTGGTCGATGTGCTCGTTGGTGGACGACCGTCGGAAGTGTCTGGGCGTCCGATTGTTGGTCGACGCCAGCGCAGACTGGAAGTACTCGTCAGACTCGGAAGAACTCATGATATGATGACCCTCGCGTCACGGGGGAATAAACTAAGGCTTTTTGGAGTAGCATTGGGGGCCGTGTACTGACCCTCCGAGGGTTAGTGTAGGACATTGATCGTTCGGGATGGAACTCTGTTGGCAGCAATAAGTTTTTCTCATCACGCCATCGTCTGTCCAATACGCGTCACCGCTAGCCCTAGGCTATTAATGCAGAGGATCGGTATGGGTTTGCGATGTTATCGATACGAGACGCAAATCGTAATTGAAGTAGAAAGAAATGTAAAAGGAATTGAGAAGCGAGTGTGCCAGGTAAAAGAAAGTTTATCTGGCTGGACCAACGGACTGTCGCGACGTCACTTGACGATGACCCAGAGCCAATAGCGGAAGTCGCTGGTAGAGCGTACACTAATCATGAGTTCGGGTCGTCGGGGCGCCAAGCCTGACAGCCCGTCAGACGACCGACAATCCGCGCCATGTAACATGACTTTCTCTCACATTCCTTTTCATGCGAAGGCTTGCTTTGAGGAGGAATACTGCGAACCTCCTTTTTCTTTAAAAAGAAATCCTCTTCTCATATCGTGTACGAGTTTCGTCTCGGATGCACTGGGTACCTGTCGAGATGTGAGGGGTTATGCACGTAGTAGCGATAGGAGCAGGCTATCGACGGCGGGGTGTTTTTCATCTTGAAGAAGTCGGCGGTTGCAGACTCGGACTGTGCTATAAGAAGACTGGGCCTTTATGGCTTTGCGCTTATTGCGTCAGTAATCGAAAGAACAAGAAATAATCAAGAAGTCAGCCGTCGACAGGGCAGGTTAGGGATGGATAGGGTAGTGCTTCATACGGACATCTTTGATTACAAAAAAGGCGTAGAAATCTGGATAGTCGGGGATCGTTGCGAGAGCGGACCATCCTCAGCAACCATCAATTACAGGTGAGGTCAGTTATCCCAGCGGGGTTCGCGGGCTGGTGCTTGTGGTAACTGCCCCCTAACTACACGTATGTACTACTATTAGGCCCCAGCACACCAGAGGTTGGGTCATATTAGTGGGTGAAAGTCACCAGACTCCTTTAGTGCTTGCAGGGTGTGTGTGGTGTTCCCCCTCTCCCTTCACTCCAATAGCGAATAGCGGCAGTGTAACTTGCACTCCGTAGCACCTAAAAACTAGGTTGGGGTGGTGAAGGATTGCGATTCGAGACCCTGGAAGGTTGCAGCTTCGAATGCGAGCAACTGCAATCATAAAAAGAGGGGCTCGACGATTGTTTTTGCAGGGGAGAAAATTGGACAGGTCGGATAATGAGATAATGAGAGGGGAGAGGGGGATGATGACGATAGAATTCAATGTACTCGTTTCGTGAAGGCTTGTTTGTTTGACTTGCCCAACTGGTTCAATCTGGCTCGCCGTTATTTTTCAACCTCATTATTAGCCTGATTGTCTTCTTGCCCAATTTATATATTACAAACCCAAGGAGTAATGCAAAGAGCAATGATCACCATAAAAGGCAGAATTATACTCATGAATACCCCCCAACGTCTCCATTGCATTGACGAATCCCTTCTTTTCCTCCTCTCCTCTCTCATCCTTCCGTCTAATCAACCACGATTAACTAGTCAGGAACTCGATCATTGGACGGCAAGACACGCAAGTGAAGGACTCTGAACTATGGGACGGACTCTGAACTGCGTGATGCGCGTCCATCTTTGGCCTTTTGTCTTTTACATCATGGAATGTTGTACAACGCCGTACCAGTCTCCTATTTTAGTAGCCGTACCAGGTGGCTCGGGTGTCAAAATACTCCACATACTCATGCACATTGCCTGGCTGCTAATGTGCAGTGTATTTTCTGCAGTACCCCCTCTCTGACAAAGAGAGGACATTGGGCCGCGAGAGGGGATTCCTTTCCTTTCGGGTATATATCATGCGCCTATCAGGTAGCAGCTTCCTGGCCCGAGATGACCGCCTAAAAGTCTTCCCCAGATTCGGCACTCATTACTAGTATGCGATTGCCCATTCATAAGGCTTGGGTCAATTCGGCCCGCTCCCCACGAAGAGAGAAGCAGCCGCGCTGCACCAAGGGGGAGGCAGACATTTCCAGTAGCTCAGCAATGCAACTTGCAGTGCGGTGAGACGTGAGTGTCACCGACATGCCGTCCGTCCTCCGTCTAACAGCCTTTGTGTTCTGCCATGCCATCCCAGTGAACTCGGTTATATCAAGGTTTCGCACCACAATGGTGCCACATTGCAGAAACCTAATCCACTGAAGCACACTCTTCGCCGGCGAGGCGGTGATAAGGGAGCTTAGATTTCTCGCGAGTGAAACAAAGTCTCGGACTCTCCAGGAAAAACCCTGTCACTTGGCTTGAGATAGACTTCGGATTGGCCTCAACCCCGCGGAACGCGGACGTGGAGGCCGTAGCACATGTTTCTCATGACACCAACCCCGAGTTTGCTGGATATCACATCAGGCACCCAGAACCTAAATACAATCATTGATTTAGATGCAAAGGTCTACGGCAATAGTTCATAGAAATCCACTACTGCCTGTTGCTCAGTAAGTCTGTAGGTTTTGTCATGACCCCGCTCACAAAATACGTCATGCCGTCTTACAACATCAAACTTCCGCGCGTGTTTTCTCTCCAGTGAGGATGTGGTCAGCATGACTTGGGTCCGTTACACACTGCTGCTTATGATGGTCCGGGCCTTAGCCTAATAGAACGTCTCGTCAAGATGACTGCCTACAGATTGTAAAGGGTGCATAATGGGTTTGGCCCGACCATGATCTGATCTAGTAGAGCGTTGGGCGGGGGAGAACCCGGGGTTGACACGCAGGGAATAAAACATTCCTTCCTGTCTTATGGGAGAACGGAGTAGTTGCAGATTACCCCGTAGTTGACCAAAACTCGGTTTTCCCCTTCGTCAACAACAAGCATGTGGGGTGACGGCAACCCTCATCACTCAGAGTTTCGAGAGATATTATGCATAGTCCATCTTGTCTATGGGACCAGTCACTCATCCGCCGTATTAAATGGGGGATGTTCCTCGCAACAGTCGCCATCAACATTAGCGCTGTTTGCCTGTTTCCCTCCAGACCAGCGTGACGTGCATTGCCACCAACGACGTATGGGATAGGTGCTAAATGAGTCTTTTTTGTTGTCATTGACGCGGCGCTGAACATTGACTTTGTGTGTACCTGGTCCGGTCGAAGCTCATCGCCAACGGCCTCGCCAAGTACGTCAGGTTTGTTCAAGTTTAACCAAGATCATGATTGTCATTTCAGTCGGCCTAGATGTGAAAAGATTTGCTTCTTCTCAAAACTCATTGCGAATAGTTAACAACTCGGGTCAGATCAACATGGCCTCGGTGTGTAATCTACAGCCCGCTTGAAAAATCGATAAATCATGATAAAATCACAAAAACACTGCATACAATCCATGCCCTCTAAATGCCAATCTCGACATTAAGCCCCTCGCACTCCATGGGCAAGCCAGGCTCTTGGGTCTCGATATTGAACAGGTCAATCTCGGCCTGCCTCCTGCGGCTGAGCATGGGCAGCTCGATGCCGGCGGCAAACTTCCACCTCGGCAGCTCATACTCGACGACGTCCTTGGGGTTCTTGCCGTCGTTGAGGCGGCGGACGAGGTCCGAGTCGGAGGCGAGGGGGCAGCGGATGTTGTAGGCCCATGAGACGAGCGCGCCGAACTGGTTGGCGTTGAGCGTCACGGAGGGGTCAACGTGCTCTGAGACGCAGACTTCGGCGTTCTTTGGTTTTTGGAAGTTAGTTTCTCAGAGATGCGGCGTTCTGTATACGAGCCGAGCAGGAGTTGGATCAAACTTACAGCCATGTCGGCGTTGAGTAGAGCCCGGCCATCATCCTTGGAGAGGGGAAAGGGGTATGTGACTTCGGAGCAAGGTTCGTCCTGGCAGTAGTGGTTGTATCCAACGACCCGAACACCAGCAGCGTTGGTCTCTGTTGCGTGAAATGTATCAGCATCAAGAAACTTTCGACCAGGGTAGGAAATGCAGGGACGCGTACCAGGATTTTCGTACCACTCCTCCCATGAAGTCACAAGGTCCATAGTGGCCTTGTTCACCTCGGCAGGTTCGCACTGAGCTGCGACGTGGGAGATGCCCAGGAGGATAGCGAAGAGGGCCTTGTAACTGATGGGAGCCATGGTGTTGTGTAGAATATATTGATTTTTCTGTGTAGTTCTGGGCGTTGGTCTGTTTTTGGTTCGTCAGGGTGTAACGATGTCTTAGGAATTGGTAATGAACTGGTAGGATGATGAGCTACAAAACTTCAAGGCTGCTCTCATATATATACGTATATGCGGAGTGCAACTCATAGGTGTAGGTATATATACCAAGCCAGTTTGCTCCATGCACGCTGTGGAAGCGGCTGCTTGATGCATCACACCCAGGCAATCCTTCAGTGAACCATGCAGCTTACAGTATATACTTGAACAGGCAAATGAGTGACTTGCCCAACGCTCAGACAATTGATCGATGAGATCGAAGTTTCAATATGGTCAATATGGCCTCCGCAGATCACCTCCTCCAACGGAAAAGTAGAGACTCGCAATTCTAGGCACGTAGGAGAAAAGCCGCGCCAGCGCTGTCATTGATGAGCCTTGTTCTCTATGCTTTTACTGCCACGGGGAAAGTCTGGGTAAGCCAGGGGCTACTGCGCAAATGCCGTGGCGATCATGCACGGGAAGCGGGAAAGATTACTTTTTTCCCAAGCCAGGCGTATCGAATCCCCCTGTCAGCTTGCGTACCCGTTCTCCACTAGAAGTGTGTGTTAGAGGTTGGGAGATGGTGTTGGAGGAGGAGGGAAGAAATTGGAGAATGAGTACGGAGTACGGTATTCCATTAGACTAGTTCACGCGTTGTTTTGAAACGAGGCAGACCTGGTAGATCAGGTATATGATCTTTCCTTTTTGGAGGGGGAAGAAGAGGAGGAATGGTGTGAGAGAGGAGGTCTTCTGCAGGGCTAGTAGGGTAGGGCTTATTCTATTGACGCCGAAACATGTCGACGGACGTCCGAGAGTATCCCGATTCTTTACTGATCTGGTAATCGTAGTAATATGTACGTTGCACCGTTGATGTATGTTTGATGTCTCGTGCGTCCGGGGAACGTGGGCTCTCCAGATTCAGACGGAGCGCACATCATTTCGAGCGTTCCTAATGCAGGTCGAGGTCGAGGCCTCGTATTTTGTTTGACAGCGAGTGGATCTTGAAATATAGTCTCTGGAAATATCCCCAAATCAGGATCGCAGAAAGGAACTCCAGGAAATAGCATTATTGTTGATAGAAAGGTCTGATATGTGGTTGCCGCTAATACACGGAGAGGGGGGAGAATAGAGATTAGTTGATGTATCTTGGATAGATTTTTCGACTAGCTCTCCGTGTACTTTTCCGCTGCAAAATCTCTTTAGGTTCTTCTCGTTGAGCGGCCTGGCTACCAGGCGCCTTAATGACGCCTCCCAAGACCCTAATAGTCGCGCGGTGGCAGATCGAAGGATCGCATTCTTACCCGGATGAGGGATCTGCCTGCAGAAGGTGCAAATACACCTGGTCATAGCGTAGGAACACTCGCAGCGTGCATAACAGCGAAATAGGTCAACCCAAGGTCGGTCTTCCCCATACATAATGTAGCTCGTGAGAATGGTAAAAGGGAGCCTTTCTCCACCATGTCTAGGCTCTCTTAATTCTCCCCTCCATCATCACCATCGCATCGTCCTCGACATCTTAAGGGTTATGATAGAACGAGAAAGCGAAAAGATACTCGCCTTCGGGGGTCTCGAAGACTTCTCACAACTCAGACAAGGACTCTTGCAGCTGCTTCCGGGGCCATCGATGTGTCGTCTGTGTGGTTTTGGCTGAGCTCAGTGGTTGGCAGATGATGGACGTGATGCCTGGTCGAGAACAAGTGCATGAGGCGCATCTCCGAATAAACCATCATCAGATGTTCCAATCTGGACAGCAGTTCTGACGATACCGCCTGGACAGTACAGCTCCCAAGTGGCTTAAGCACCCTTAGCCTCACCCTCACCCGCACCTTCAACACCCTATCAGCCAGCATACCAAGCGTCGCTCTAGAGATTCACGCCGGACCAACACGGAGTAGAGACGATGGACCATGTACTTCGAAAGTGGCACTGAGGTTTGGCCGAAGTCCGGGTCATCGGCGGATTGCGCTAGACTGGCGGAGTTGGGAGCTTCTCCGAGCTGACGCTGCGGACTATCGGCGGGGGGGGGGGGGGGGGGGAGCTGCTTTGAAATGCTTCGGTGGGATTTGTCAATTGGACCCGCTGAATTGACGAATTGAACTTCTTCTGGGGGCACTACGGCGTGCTAGATCGTTTATGCATATTGACGATGTGCCGAAAGACGATGGATGTAGAGGGAGGATATCCTGAGGACCGTCAATTGAACATACAACCACTAGCAATGCTTGTATTCCACATACATGCCTTGACCGTTTTTCCTACAGGTCCGATTTCCCTTTATGCAGCCAACGGCATCACGATGCATTGGTCTTGACCAGGGGAGACATTTTTTTCCCCAGCTGTTTGTCATGATCAGTACGCCCCCCAGACTTGCTTGATTTCTAAGCAGCGTATGGAGTAACCAAGAAGAGAAGAGAGCTTTTCTCCCAGCTTTAAAATCACGGCCGTTGAATGCCGAGAGATATAATTGTATGTACGGAGTACACCGTACTTGGTACTAATAGAGAGGATCCGCAGACATCGCTCCCGTTAGCCCATTGATAAAAACAAAGCTGATGCGACATTTTTTTATATAAATTTTTTGCGACATTAACAGTTTGGGGAGAAAATTATATTAGTGTGCAATTGCACCAATCACTCCACTTAATTATCAAAGGCTACTTCTCTCATCATCATTGGGAAGGCAGGACCTTGGGGAAAAGGAAAGAAAGAAAGTGCCTATCAAAGTTCCTTCCTTACCTTATCTTATCGTTAGGAGGCGAAGGTCCGCTCGGCCCCCCATCTACCTAATTAAGCGACAATTGGAGAAAAAGTCGCCGTCAGCCAAAGTTTTTTTTCTTCTCCGACGTCAATGATCGATTTTTAGTGGGCTTGCATCTTGATCCAGTAACAGCGTCTCGTTACATGATAACTTCCTTTTTCTATTAGAGGCGCAGAAAGGGTCTTTGATCAAACCCCAGCTGAGATCACGTCTCCCCCAATAGCTTTTGCGCCATTTTGCCCACAATCACCGGGCATTGTCAGCAGGTTGGACAAGGATCTAATAAGACAGCATCATCGAGCACGACATTGTGAAATCACCAGCCTCGTTGGATAAACTTTTACTGTCAGCTTCAACGTATTTCTCATCGCCAATCTGTCCCAATTCGCATCTACGACAGTAAAGGGACTCTTTACGCATTTTTGAGAAGGCATACATAACATGGGGCTCCTGTGAGTTGTTGTCGTCGCACACGTGGCGCAAAGGAAAAACTTAAAATATGCATCTTGCTGACCAACCAAACGCAGCGCATTGGGCACAGCTCTTGAGTGGCCCGAAGCCAAGACACGAGCTGGGCAAGTGAGGGAATGGGGCATCAAGGTTCGCAGCAGCCACATTCGCGCAAAGGCGCACAGTGAGAGAGGGAGAGAGAGAGAATGTGCGTGTGTGTATGTGTGTGTATGAGATTCTGACTTTCGTGCGGCAGCAACTCCTCGAAATTTGGAACAAGGCCAAGGGCAAGGAGCGCGATGCTCTACTTTGGGGAGATGAGGTAAGGTTTTTGAAAAGCTTTACCCAAAGTTATACATCTGCTCACATGTCTCTCTCTCAAGGTCGAGTACCTCGTGGTGACATACGATAAGAACGACCCAAAGGTTTTGCTATCCCTGAGGCAAGCAGAGATCCTCGATGCGTTGGCGTCGGACGCCGAGTTGGCCAAGGACGGAGGCTGCGTTGCGGATATGACAGATCCGAGTCTTAAAAAGACAACGTGAGTTGTGAAAGATGCTCACAAATGCGATAGCTGAGCGGCGCTCTAAACATGTTCTTAGTTCAAACCCAATCCCCGTATTTCACCCGGAATTTGGTCGCTTCATGCTTGAGGCAACGCCAGGGAAGCCCTGGGGGATTGGTTTCAAGGAACTGCTAGGCGTCGAGCCTGATATGAGGCTGCGCAGGAAAATCGCCAAGGAGCACATGATGTCGACAGAGTACCCCATCACCTTGACCACGTTTCCTCGCCTCGGCAGCCCTGGCCAGTTCACTGACCCTTACTATCCTCCGTCTGGCCCTCGGCTGCGCTCGCAATTCGTCCCCGACGAGATTGCCAACCCTCACATCAGATTCCCTACGCTGGCTGCCAACATTCGCTCAAGGCGCGGCCGCAAGGTGCAGGTCAACGTGCCAGTCTTTCACGACAAGAACACGCCAACACCGTGGAAGGACCCGACTGTGAGCTTTGACCTGCACAATTGGCCCGAAGACGATGATGAGCGTAACGGTGCGGCGCCTGACGACTACATCCACATGGATGCCATGGCTTTTGGGATGGGGAGCTGCTGCTTGCAAATCACCTTTCAGGCCAAGAACATAACCGAGGGCAGACAGATGTATGATATGCTGAGCCCCCTGGGGCCTATCATGCTGGCCCTGACTGCGGCAACTCCTGTATACAAGGGTTTCCTGGCTAACACAGACGTCCGATGGAATCAGATCAGCCGTGCAGTCGACTGCAGGACACCAGAAGAACTGGGCGAAAAGGTAGGAAGAATTCGTACCAAAAGTCGAGGGTATACCCGTTGATGCTGACTCTTTGATGTGTAGCCCCTGAAGAATGACCGATGGAGGATACCAAAGTCGAGGTATGCTTCGAACTCGACATACATCTCCAACGACCCTAGGAACCGACAGGAGTACATGGACCCAGACCTCGTAGTCGACCCTGACATCAAGGCCGAGTTACTCAACGGAGGCATGGACGACAAGCTGGCTACGCACTTTGCTCATCTCTTCATCAGAGATCCCATCGTCATTTTCGAGGAGGACCTGCAGACTTTGGACATGAACAAGACGGATCATTTTGAAAACATTCAGTCTACGAACTGGCAGCACATGCGCTTCAAGCCCCCTCCAGCGGAAAACAACATCGGCTGGAGAGTCGAGTTCCGTTCGATGGAGATTCAGATCACCGACTTTGAGAACGCGGCCTTTTCCGTCTTCATGGTGCTGGTCACGCGTGCTATCCTATCCTTTGACCTCAACTTTTACATCCCCATTAAGAAAGTGGACGAGAACATGGAGCGTGCCCACAACCTGGACGCTGTTCTCAAGGACAAGTTCTACTTCCGCAAGAACCCCTTCCCAGTCAGACATTCAAGGGCGGTATCAACGTTTGGGGATGACAGCAGCCGCCCCGGCTCTGCCATGCCCAGCCGCCCTGGCTCCCCAATCATCCCCATCGAAGATGAGTACGAGGAGATGACGGTGAACGAGATTATCAATGGATCGCCAGAAGGCGACTTCCCGGGCCTCATCCCCATCGTGGAGAGCTACCTCGACAGCGTCAACGTCGACGTGGAGACGAGATGCGAGCTGGCCACCTACCTCGACCTCATCAGCAAGAGGGCAAGCGGCGAGCTCGACACGGCCGCCCGATGGATCCGCAACTTCATCGACGCCCATCCCAAGTACAAGCACGACAGCGTGGTGGGCGAGGAGATTACGCACGACCTGATTGGAGCGGTCATTGACATTGGCGAGAGGGAGGGCGCGCAAAAGGGGTTCGCTGGGCTTGACATCCCCGGGCTGCCAAAGCTCCTGGGCAAATCCAAGGGGGGCTGTGGGTGTAACGAAACAGCAGGCGCTGTCGATGGTGATGGGGAGCAAGCTAGTCACAAGAGGAAGAGCGAGTGGATAGAGGACACCAAGGGCGAGGGAAAGACGAAGAGGTAATCACCATGATCATTACGAGGCGCTGATAGCAGGGCTTCTATTAGGCCAATATCATGAAATTCACCACTACCTACGTTGGATATACACCACCCTGTTTTTGTTTCCTTACTTATTCTGTCCACCGATCACTTGATTCAAAACATTATGGCTGCGTGTCACGGGCCAGGCCGAGTCCTCATAGCCTTTTCCTGCTCCCCTTGCATGCGAGTGTTTGCCGATGTACATGTACTCCGTACGGAATGAACGGCCCCGATGAGACTCAATGACCTTGCACAGACCCATACGGGACTGGGCAATCATGCAGGCTTTCGGGGCGGGTCTTTGATTAGCACGTTGCGAACCACCAGTTGTATTTCGTACTTTAGAGTATATACAACGTAGGGTAGGATGTAGCTGTAGGATATGGCATGATTTTTAGTCTAGAATCTAGATGGTTATGACTGCTTCCCAGCTGATTCATCCAGTACCCACCCAACCCGTCGTCAATAACAGTTGCTCTTCATTGCACAATCAACACAGATACAATTTGCATGAATTCTTAGTCATTAATACATAGTCTCATAATCAGCCTTGCAATCACCGAAAATCAAGCTCTTCGGCGGTCGGTTCGGTGTCGGACTTTACAAGCAAGGTCTCTCTGCGCTACCGGACTTAGTAATGCGTAGGAGCGCACCATGGAAAAGTCGAATTTTCCGTCTAGACTGTTTTCCCTTTTGGGACAGTGTAGTGGTCGCGGTCACGTGCAGCCCGTGCTTTCTCTGATGGGGCCCTCTGAATAGCTTCATCCCCAATGCGGAGTATACTTGTACTTGTATAGGCGTTTACGGAAAGTTCTTTTCGCGACGGAATTTAGGTCTTAAGCACGATGTTAATGCCGGGAGGTTGCATATATATAGAAGAGTGTCTGTCTGTGATTTGGAAGTGAAAATAGACAAGAACAAGATTCAGCATTCACAGCAACAATCAATTCATTATAATACTTCCAAAAAACACCCTTCAAGAGTCCTAGCTCCACAACAAAACCACAAACAACCTACCCTTCAATATGTCTTCTTACACTATCAACGGCAAGCCTGTTGGCCCCATTGGCTTTGGCCTCATGTGTATGTTTTCATGAGCCCAAGCGGGGTGTTATTGCTAAAGTGCTAACAAAGTCCAACAGCCCTCCACACTCCTCGTTCGCCTCCTCTGACAGATGACGAGCGTATTGCCGCCATCAAGACTGCCTACGAGGCCGGCTGCACCTACATGAACGGCGGTCAGTTCTACGGAATCCCCACCGAAAACAGCCTCACCATCATGAACAAGTACTTTGCCAAGTATCCCGAAGACGCCAAGCACATCATTCTCAACATCAAAGGTGGCTACGACCCCGCCACTTATTTGCCCACTGGGAGCAAGGAGGCCATTGCCAAGAGCATCGATACCTGCCTGGAGTTGCTTGGCCCCCAAGGAACCATTGAACAGTGGGAGCCTGCCCGAAGGGACCCCAACGTGGACTACTACAATGACACCCTCGCCACCATCGACAAGTATGTAAAGGCCGGCAAAGTTGGCGGCATCTCGTTGAGCGAGGTCAACGTCGACACTGTTCGCGAGGCGGCCAAGCGTTTCAAGATTGATGCGGTCGAGATTGAGCTGTCGCTGTTCCGCACCGAGCCCCTGACCAACGGTTTCCTTGAAGCTTGCGCAGAGCTGGGCATCACTGTCCTCGCCTATGGTAAGTTGAACAATCCATCCGAATTTATTCCTGATCCACGACAAAACAGCTGACACAAGCTTCTCAGGTCCTCTCGGCAAGGGTTTCCTTTCGGGCGAGATCCGCAAGTTCGAAGACATCCCTGAGGCTGACATGCGCCGCATCATGCCCCGTTTCCAAGGCGAAAACTTCAACAACAACATCGTCCTCGTCGACAAGATCGCCGCTCTCGCCGAGAAGAAGGGTTGCACGCCCGGTCAGGTCGCTATCAACTGGCTGCTGGCTCTCTCCAAGAAGCCCGGCATGCCCCGTATCGTGCCCATCCCTGGCACTGGCAGCATCAACCGCATCAAGGAGAACTCCAAGGTTGTTGAGCTTGACGACGCAGATGTTGCCGAGATTGACAAGATCCTGGCTGGCTTCAAGGTCGCTGGCGAGAGGTATCCTGCTTCTTTCCTAGCCCACCTGGATAGCTAGGCACACTTGTTTCATAGAAAGTAGTTGTACATTTGTTTGAGCCAAAAAGACATTTTTTTCAAGTTTTGACTTCTGCCCTGTAAAGTCCAAGTGCGACATAACGATCCCCAGTAGCAGACCAAATAGAGTAACAAGGGATCATGGCAGGTGCACCTTGCGTGGGAGGCAGCTTCGGAAACCCGGTCTTGGTGACATCTAGATATTGAAGATAGGGAGCACGAGGTTCCGGGGAGCCGATGAGAAGAGCTTCGATCGAGCCTCGGTAAACTGCCGCCATTTCGGCCTGTATGGTAGCTTGAACTGGGTCGGACACTGCCGTTCTAGCCACCAGCGTGTGGACCATGGCAATGCCGCCTTCAGATGCAATGAAATGCCATACTCTCCATTCCCTCGAATCGTCAAGGTCAGAGTGCAGCAATTCAACGCTGCTCTCTTGAAGTTGAGAAACCCCCAGATGGGCATGCCACTCGACTGCAGACTGTCGCGGGAGCTCCTGAACTTCTACGGCGAAGAAAGGAGGAATACAAGTCTGTGGTTCGTTCCGTTGCCGTAACGTCAGGACAGACCAATCCGGGAGTGACTTCTTGTCTTCTTGCTTCTCAAATGTCATAAAGGCAGGGTTATACTTTAGATCCCACGGATCTGGCCCATCCTCGTCCTCGTCTTCGTCTGGCGAGCCGTGAGCCAAGTGCCATGCTCTACCGGACATTTTCGCATTGCGCTCCATTTCGGCGGGCGTATCAGCTCGAGCAAAGTATGCTACGGCGCTGGTCCAGTATTGGATTTTCAAATCAGCGCCAATCCTCCAGAGATGTTGAAGCGAAAGCGTAATCTGCGTTGCTTGCGAGGTGTCTGAAGCATCGGGAAGAGTCATGGTCCCAGGGATTAGGGGAATCTGGCCTGCTACTGACCACGTCGTAGCATTTGAAGCTTTACCCTGAGTAGACATGGATGTCCCAATTGCTTGGCTGTAGGGACCGATGTTTGCGGGAGCCCAGTACGATCGAGATTGGACGTGAAGACCCCGCCTGGCATGATTTGCTTCCGGCGCAGAGTCCGCCGTGAGGAATATTCCAATGTTACTACCTTCTGGCAGAAGATGCCCGCAGGAGATTGTAACCCTGGAAGGGGGGTTGGCCCTAGTGAAGAGCTTGCCGTACTCCCCATTTACTTTAGAAAAGTCTGACATCCGTCGGAGGATGATTATTGCGTTGGAGATGTTCGATGGCTCGAGGGAACTTTGAGCAAGAGCATCCCGTATTTTTTGCACAATCTGCACTGTTTCCTCCTCGATAGTCTGATCAGATTTGAGACCATGTGACATGATAGACCATTGCAGTCGATTCGAGGTAGCACCGCTATGCCAAACAGAACACTTGCCGAGCAAGGCCGTTGATGGAGGCTCTGTTATGACTTGCTTCATTGAATCCCCAGCCGAGTCAGGATGGTCCTCCAAGATGTTATCGAGGATCACACCGAAATTTGTGTCCCACTGATCTGGAGTCCGGATAGGGGAGCCCGCGGTGTCGTCTTGCAACGGCTGTTCTTCAACCTGGGCAGATTCGAGTAAGAGCCAGGCAGTGCCACCCCCTTCGTTGACCACCTTTCTGGCATCTTTAGGTATGGTGATTTTCTTGCTGAAGAGCTCCCGCGGACCGTTAACGACGATTGTCTCAAACTCACCACCTTCGCCCAGCACAGCTCCCCCAGCAGCACCAAATCTGCGCAGAGCTCGCTTGACATTTGCAGCACCCTGAAAGTCGCTCACGCACTCCCAAAGGTTGTCCTCCGATAACCCTGCGCTAGCGACCTTGACAATTCTGGCATCCAGCCCGGCCGCTGCCATATCCAGGAGAAGCTGTGCGTCATCCTTTGGAGAGCCAGATGGTGGAGGCAGCACGGGGTACTTCCAGAGAAAGGCCAGGGGAGTGAGGCCGAGACGCAAAGCCACGGATTCGACACGCGTGCGTTGATACGTCGACAGAATGGCCCCCGCGGAAACCGCATTGGCCTCGGGATGGCGCTCTTTTACAGATGACAGGAGTGCATACATTGACTCTGTCTCGTCCCCCTCTTGATAATCGTAGTCTCGCTCGTGGCGGACAGCAGACCCGTGGATGGGCTGGCGATAGAGCGGCAGTCCCGTAGCGGCAGCGTATAGGGGAATGGCCTGGTGGCCCACCGTCTGGTACATGAAACTATTCAGATCTGTCTCTTCTTCCATCTCGCCGCTTTTACCTCGTCGATTGGCCACCGAGTCGTCGGGCTGGATCACTTGGAACTCATCGTTGCTGCTCGAGGCTGGGTAGAGGTTTGCAAGAGCTACGACGCGATGTCCATGGTTGATGCAGTGCAGAAGGCTGAAAAAACTGTCTTTACCTCCTGATATGAGGGCTATGACACCCAGGCTATCAGACGACATTTTTATTTTTATCTTCTTGACGTGAAGTCCGTTGCTTGCGGCGCAAGAGGGGAGTTCGTGTGTACAAATTCAAAGTCGTAGTGGGGTTGATTATTTTTCCCGTCCTTCAGCCCCACGTTAATGAGGTTACTTTAAAATTTGCCTATCTCTAGGTATACCGACCTATATTAAACAATGTACTCATCTAGTAGCTATAGACAGAATGTTCCGTCCCAGATGTACCCAGATGCACTGCCTAATAAATAAGACTGGTGCATTCTGGTATCAAGTGGGGTATTTGTAGCCTCTCGCGGCCAAATATAGCACCAAGAGATATGCCATTATCATCCAAACTTTCCCAAAAGCCCATCCAGATTGCCATCTTCTGAAAAGATGGAGAGAGAGAGAGAAAGGTAAAAAGAAAGAGAAAACCAGCAACAGCAGCAACAACGACCTAATAGTTTTGCTTATTCCACGTGATTCTGAACGGTCACAGGTGCGGGGGGATTGATTCTCTCGATGAGCTAGACGGAGCGCTTGCCTGACATACTTTCGATGGTGGTGGTTTTGTCCAGCGACAATTAGTGATGCGCTCCTTCTCAAAGAAGACTAATAGCAAAACAAAACCAACCCCTTGCAAGGAAAATGTCGCTGCCATCGACTCCCCGATGCAAGGCTCAATAGGATCTCAATGATTTTGCTAGTGCATCCCACTTCAGACTATTTCGAGGCGTTACATTCAGCGGGCGGTCAGAGGTCAAGCTTGACGGGAATCGAGCCTCGGAGTGCTGATTCTAGTTCAGCTTCAGCATGTACACGTTGTTATATGAGGGGCCCGAGGCTGCACTCCGCACATACACACATCAAGTTGCCCGTACCGAGTACACCATAGGTGCCACGAAGACTCGGACACGGCGCATGCCCATCGAATCGGCTATTCAACATACGCGCTACATGCATACATGCAAGAGCCCTCGATTTGCACAAATCAAGCACAAAACGTACGGCTATTATGTACGGAGTAGTCACGATCAACATGTTTAGGCTAACCGCTTTCCTCATCTCACGCTAACAAATCGTGAGCAGCGTCTACTTGTAAGCAAGCAGCAACCTCTCGCGTCATGAAGCGGGAAGACCAACGCGCCTGCCGCCTTTCCCTCCTGTTCCGGCTCACGTGTGGGTGCACAGACCACCACACGAGGACCTCGCATTTGTTTTGATCCAAACCCAAACCTAGCTAGCTTCATCATCATCAATGATCACAATAACGCTCTTTTCATCACCTTGTTCAACAGATCACTTCCAGCGGCGGACAGCCATGACTATCCTTGGCAGTGAGATGGGGCTCGGCAAGACTGTCATCTTGGCCGGGTCGATGATGGCCGCGGCTAGGCTGCTGAACCAGGACATGTCGATGGCGTGGGTTAGATTGCACGGCGAGGGCCCGGACGACTACACTGTGCTGCCCTGACCTTGTTGAGCTCAGGAGGGGCCCGAGCCGTAGGGAAGGCTCGACCCCACCGAGTCGGGTCGCTTTGCGAAGGAGGTTGATGGGCAGTATAGGCCCAGCCTCTACCTTTGCCCCGTGGCCACCATTATCGACACGTACACCACAATCCGCCGATTCTTCCCGGACATCGATGTGTTGGTATACTTTGGCGGGCAGGGAAAGTTTTCCATCCAAGGGGCCCACGTGGTGATGAAGAAGAGGCTTGCATCGTTCCTACGGGGCCTGCATCCCCTAAGAAATAAAGTAGGTTGGAAAAGACGTTTTTTCAAACGAGCATCTAGCTAACGAGGGACGAAACAGACGGGCATGACGATCATCCTGAGCTCCTACCCAACCTGGTACACGCGAAACACGACAAAGTCGGAAACCCCCATCATCTTCGAAGGGGAGCTGCCTGAACGAATCTCTAAACCTACCGAGCAGCCTTCGCAGGAAGCCGAGGCCACGCCAGCCAAGCCAGATCAGAGGTCGCGCGAGCGCTAGAAGCATATCACGAAGGACCAGGTGGATGGCTTCACCTACCGCCCGGTCAGGGACAGAACCGTCGCAGACGCCGTGCTCGTGGAGCATCGGTGGTCCAACGACGAGCTCGCCGAGATGGAGTTCAGGTTTGTGATCTGCGACGAGTCCCAGCTTTTGAGGAATGACGAGAGCGCATCCCACTGGGCGGTACGCCTGGTGAAGAAGGAGCACCTGATATACTCGTCGCCGCAAAACCTGAGATCGCCGCTAAGGATCGCCTGGGACCTGCTGGGCTTCAGCTCGGCCAAGATGGACGCGCAGCCGAGGGAGTCCTTCTACGACGGCGACTTCAACCCTTGGACGGACGACCACGGGTTCTTTGCGACCCGGGCTGACGGCACTGATGAGGACGCCGATGAGGAGGCCGCCGAGGCCATGGACAGGCTGGGAAGGCTATGCCGGGAGAGCGGCGCGCCGCTCTGGATGCTCAACCCTGAGTGGTTCGACGTGCTCGGGACCAAACGCAAGTGGGGAGGGCTGTTCGGCAAGACCGTCATCCGCGGGATCCTGTCCAACTTCATGATCCGCAGGAGCACCTCGTCGTACGCCGTCGGCCTCAACGGGAAGAAGATATTCGTCGCCGCGGACATGGCGCCCTCCACCGTGATAACGGAGGGGGTGTCTTTTTGCACAAAGGCGACATACGACCACAAAATGGGGGTGGAGTCGTCGGCATGCTCCCAAGTCCAAAGGACGATAAACTCGCTGCTCGGCGGTATTGCCTATCCGAGACAAGGCCTTGTTTCTGTGAGAACCCTTTTTGTCGAACAAAAAGAGAGAGCAGAAAAATGTCTATTGTTGTAGTACAACAGATTTTGAAAAAAGTAAAAAAGGGAGGTGGGACAGCAAAATGCTTTATAAGTTAGACAAAGAGGTAATAAATTCTTTTTTCGAACTTCTCGAATGGAAAAGAACCTTTGATGTGTCGCATGAAAAATCAAAAGGGAGGGTAGCTGAGCTGGTTGGTTGGTGTAAGACGTTCAAGCTCTACCGAAAGCGCATGAAACATTGATTTCCAAGAAGGAAAAAAAGTCCACAGATATTACATAGTTATTAAATATCACGGCATTCAAGAAGAGTAGAAGGGGGTCTTCCTCTCCTAAAGCGGCGAACCGTAAAGAATGAGAAAGTTTTTGAGAAATTTAAAAGCGACCAAATTGGGGCGTTGGAGGACACGTGGAATAGTCGCACATAGAAGGCGAATAGACTGCGCTTAGAAAATCCATGGAATATTCGTTGGCTCGATCGCGATGACAAGATGTGGCGAGAGATCACCCCAATGTGCTTAGAAGTGGCAATATCTCTCGGGCTATTATCATGTTTACTTCCATTATATCACAATCTTAGCCTTCCTGTCAAAAGTAAGCAATGTTTCCGCATAGTGCCAGCTATTGTCACTATACACGGAGTAAAGTTGCTCGTTTTAATTACTGAAGCAACGCATATTATTAGCCCCGGCACATGAAACTTGCATGCCGATGGTGAATCTACTTATTTGAATTTGCCTATCCAAGTGTAAAGACACGGCACTCTTCTAGCTTCCTTTCATATCAAGGACGGAGATAACTCTAAATAATCTATGCTTGTTCTCTATCTCGTCCCAACCTTA
The DNA here is from genome assembly GCA_003012115.1 of Trichothecium sympodiale. Classification (NCBI taxonomy): domain Eukaryota; kingdom Fungi; phylum Ascomycota; class Sordariomycetes; order Hypocreales; genus Trichothecium; species Trichothecium sympodiale. The sequence continues at coordinate 130,378 of PXOB01000133.1, forward strand.
TTTTAGTAAAAAGTAAATCTATAATTACCTATAATATCATGCACGGGCGCTTGGTTTGTGATCTTAATGATAACCTTACTTTCTGCTCCGCTCAACTATTATAGCTAGGGCTTCCATTAACCTATATGAACGAGGAAGAAGATGGTATTATTTTGAAGTTAATACGATTAAAGGCATGCATGTTACTCTCGAGAAGAGATGCCTTCTAGTGGCACCTTGGGACGAACTTACTAAAGTGCAATAGCCCGATTTTTTATCTCCCGATTTCCGTACGCCAACAAGCTGATATCACTAACAAAGCGTCTCATTAATATAGGAATATATAACGCCTAGTCCCGCCGGGGATTCTTAGGCTTCCTTGAGAGTGTGTATCTTTAAGCAAAGCTACGAAGCAGCTTTGCGAATACACCATGATAAGAGCTAAAGCGTAGCTACTAAATTAATTCTTGTTATAAGACGTTTTATCATTACGTGAGGATAACGAAGAACAATGATAAATCAATCGTGGAAATTGGTAATAATGAAAAGAAGCTGTTAATCGAGCTATATTATGGCTTATTGCTGAATTTGAATCGTAAACCAGTGGTGCCTTTGAAGTGTATAATAAATAATATATCTAGTTATAAGGTTTAAAAAGGGAAAGGGCAATTTAATATTAGTAATATAAGAAGGTAAAGTAAAGAAAGGTGAAATAAGATCCTATCCTCTTATAGCAGCTCTCGCAGCCGACTCGAGCAGAACGCGTCCTTGAGTAGCAGCTTTGCGAACCCTTTGCTTGCTACGCTATACATCAGCAACGTAATTCTGCATCTTCCCGCTCGAGTCGGCTGCGAGAGTATATATCTTGCTCTTTCTGACTCGAGTTGGCTTCTCGAGTAGCTGCGAGAGTGTATATTCTGCTTCCTGTGGCGCTAATCTGGCTACTGAAGTAAATATTTAATAGACGATAATGTCCATCTTCTCACTCTTTTACTAGAATAGTAGACTCTGGAGAAAAACTTGATATCTTTTGCACTTTGGTCACTTCTCGTCAAGGTACGACCTCATATGCCTCAGTCCTGAGCTGGGCTGGTCAACGATAGACAGACATTCCACGTTGCCATCCTTCATCTGACCATGGATAAGATTCGCTCTACGAGCTCGCTTTTGCCGGAGGTTGATTTGCATAGGGTACGGTCATCCGATGTCGTCTGAGAAGGTAGGGTAGCATGGCCCAGGAGACAGAGCTTAATGAATTACATGGCAGACCTGTACAGTCTGATCGAGTGCTAGAAATTTGGCCTCTAAGACTTGAGGTTAGGTTTAGTCACAGCTCACCATGATGATTGGATAGACATGTGTATTGAAGGAGCACCTATAACAGGCTTCGTTTCTACTGCCTGCTTCGAACATTGTCGAAGCGTTTTTTTCTCTTCTCTGCGAACTATTTACACAACAACATAAATGGCACGAGGGCAAGCTTCTTGTAGGTGGCTGAGGAGGGCGGTCCGGGCTTCTCTCTCCTGTTAGACGACCTTACTCATCATCATCCTCGGCGGGCCAGAAGAACCAAGTGATGACCATGGCGAACTTGAGGATGGATGCCAGCCACAGGGCGCCCATGATGCCAATAGACGAGTGGGAAAGGACGCCGCCAATGATGGCACCGATCAGGAGCAGGGTGGGAGCGGCGGCCCTGCGGTTCCTCTCGGGGTTGTTCATGGCAAACAGGTCCTGGTCGGAGAAGAGGTCACAGTAGATGCTGGTGAGGACAACGCTGGTGAGGGCGTTGTACTTGAGGGCACGGCTGGTGACGGCCTGGCCGCAGCTCTGGAAGGCGACGAGGGCCAGAGGCAGAAGGATGTTCCAGCTAGCCGCCCCATCGTCGGCGGAAGGGGGGCGGACCGTGACGACGACTGCGGCGGCGGTGCACAGGAGGGTCTGCGCCATGAAAGAGACGCAGAGAACCCATCTCCGCTTGGGGGAGAAGAAGCGGTGGAACCGCGCGAAGAGGAAGGATCCAAGGCAGAAGCAGATCAGGGAAATCCCGGAGCGCCAGAGGCGAGTCGAGATGGGAGGATAGGCAATGGAGGCGAGCCCCAGGCCTACATATACCGTATTTCCTATAATCCATGCTGTTAGCAACTGGGCCCAAGGCAACAATTCATCCTCTTTTTGAGCCGCTCTCTCTTGCCATTGGGCGAGAGAGAAACAGAGAGAGAGGGAGAGAACCTCGGGGCCCTTTTACGAACCTGTCTGCATGGAAACGAAAGCGCCCCACGCCTGCGTAGAGGCACTGTCAAGGAGGCCGGTCACGACATAGCACAGCAGGAGCACCACGTCGGCCCAGGACCGATCGACCTCGGCGTTCATGGTCTTGCGAAGCCTCGCGACGACAGAATTAGGCTGAGGCTTGGGACGCGCCAGAAGAGGCGACTCCTCATCTGGCTCGCTATTGAGCGAGCGGTAATGGTTTGAGCTGGTCATTTTCCTCCCCTTTTTCTTTTGCTGCGCTTCCCTGAAAGTGAGTGCTTCCTTGCTAATCTCCCGCAACAGCCGGTTGGCAAAGAGAGGAAGACGGTGCAAGAAAAGGGAAGCGGAAGAGCTGCACGAAAAGGCTCAGTCAGTAATTAAATCTTAAAGATGAAGATTTGAACTGAAAGATGAGTTGGTACATACCTAGCTGAAAAAAAGAAGAAATGCAAAGTTGAGAGAGCACAAGCCGGTCCGCGGTGTCCCAGGAATAGGCAGCATGGAGCAAAACGGGGGAGCTATACCCGCTAGCGTTGTTAGTTGGGCAAGGGGATTGGGGGTGGTTGGAAATCCCGCGTAAGAACTTGCCTCCTATAACTAGGGTAGCAGGTTCGTCTGTAAGATAAGGCTATGTACTCCGTACTCCGTAAGACAAGAAACCAATTCGCGGTCAGCAGCGATGATCTGGACCACCACCCGGGGCAGCAGGACAGGGCAGGACAGGGCAGGACAGGGCAGGCCCTTTTTCTCCCTTTTTTTTTTTTTTCCACCAAAACAGGGCGCTGGTGGTGATGGATGATGATGATGATGATGCCCAAAAAGCAATGGGTGAAAGTTTTCGGCCTAGCTTTGTATCCAAGTACCCTAACCTTGCGGAGCGGGCGAAACCTTACTGGTCAAGTCCAACGTATAATTCTTCCTAGCCAGTTCTGGTCCCGGGATTCGGCTTAGTCTCGCATACGCGATTACTGTGTATGGAGTACTCTGTACGGAGTTACTGTTGCCCATCGGCGCAACGGCTCGGCGTGGTGGATAGCCCCCCCTGATTGGTTGTTCCCTCAAGTTCCTGGCTTCCTCTCCCCTCCCCCGAAGTTTTAGCCAAGAGAACTCCTCACGCCAATACTTGATTCGGCCATCGGACAAGACTCGGCATTAGCTTTTCGTATTGCGGAGCGTTGCAGACATAACAAGGAGTAGGGGTGAGGGGAGGGGGGGAAAAGGACAAGGGGGAAAAGCTGCTGAAGACGCACCACCCTACGCACGTACATACGCGTAACGCCTGAAAGGAAGCCCAGCTATTTTTTTATTTTTTTTACACGACCGGCAACATGGTATCCCTTTGGAGGTCCGAAGGCATAACTTTCGTCACTGCCTCCACAGTTAATGACAACATGGCTGGTACCTACAATCTATCAGTGAACGCGTGTAAAATGTATTGGGGAATGATGAGCATGATGTAGCGTTTTGTAAAGGTGGAACTTGCTGATACTTCGATTACTATGGTTATTTGAGTGTAGAGCGATGTACTGTTAATCTATGGGGCTTTCATTGGCAAGAACCCTGTAACGCTACGTAACCTTCGGACCTCCAAAGGGATGTAATACGGAGCACAGAGTGCTCCGTAGTACGTAAGTGCCTACTCCGTAGTAGCACACCGTTCCATCCCCAGACAAACTCCGGAGTCGGAAATCGCCAATGGGCAAGAGCAGGCCCCTGGCTAAGGAAAGAGGGGCCCATTGACTTGAATGTGTCATTGATTGGCAAAGAAATGGTGCCATGGCCTCATTTTTTCCGTAATACGGGGCGGCGCTTTGCGGAGGAGTCCCCAAGTAGAGTTTCTGTCTGGTAATAGTAGCACCGGTCTAGAATTTTTGTCCTAGCTATAATATGAAGCTTGGGGAAGCTCCCCATCGACCTCGAACTCTTTTTTTTTCTCCCCCAACTCAGGTTCCTCATCCCACCTAACCTGTCCTTCCTACGACCTTTAGATCTGTGAAAATACACCCATTTCCTGGGCGCAATTGTCATTGTTTTCCGTTTGTAAGGCATCGTCAAGATGAAGCTGTCCACCAGCCAGATGCTCCTCGCTGGAGCTGGCCTCGTCGCCGCCCTCCCCCATCACGACAGCCCTCGCCAGCGTCTCCTCAATGGCCTCGAGCTCCCCGAGAAGTTCCTCCAGAGCAAGATCAGCAAGACCAGCTCCAAGGAGAACCCCTACACCCCCGACTACCACGACCCTTACGACAAGGCCGTCGACGCCATTGGCGAAGACCTCGACCCTCTTCCCTACCGCAACGGCCTCGGCGCCTCTGTCCTGGGCCCTTGGAACCCCGAGCGTTCTCGCCAGGGCCCGGACCTGGTGCGACCTCCCAGCACCGATCATGGCAACGTCGCCAACATGCGCTGGAGTTTCGCCGACTCCCACATTCGCATCGAAGTAAGTCGTAAAACGAGGGTTTTTTGAAAAATGACGACGAGGGGAGAGGGAAACTCAATTGAAACTGACAATATTGGAATCCTACAGGAAGGCGGCTGGACTCGCCAGACGACGGTTCGTGAGCTCCCCACTTCCAGCGAGCTCGCTAGCGTCAACATGAGACTGGACCGCGGCGCCATCCGCGAGCTTCACTGGCACAAGGAGGCCGAGTGGGCCTACGTGCTCGACGGCGAGGTGCGCATCACTGCCCTCGACTACGAGGGCGGCAACTTCATCGACGACCTTAAGAAGGGCGACCTCTGGTACTTCCCCAGCGGCGTCCCCCACTCGCTCCAGGGCCTGGGCGAGAACGGCACCGAGTTCCTCCTCGTCTTCGACGACGGGCGCTTCTCCGAGGAGTCGACGTTTGTGCTGACCGACTGGCTCGCCCACACGCCCAAGTCCGTCATTGCCAACAACTTCCACCTCTCGCCCGAGAACTTTGACGCCCTGCCCAAGGGCGAGAAGTACATCTTCACCGGGTCCGTGCCCGGCTCCATCGAGGAGGAGCGCCCCAAGGGCAAGGAGGTCAAGCAGTCCAAGTACAACTTCTCGCACCGCTTCCTCGACCAGGAGCCCAAGAAGACGTCAGGCGGCGAGGTCCGCATCGCCGACAGCAACAACTTCCCCATCTCCAAGACCATTGCCTCGGCCCACGTTATCATCGAGCCCGGCGCCATGCGCGAGATGCACTGGCACCCCATCGCCGACGAGTGGTCCTTCTTCATCAAGGGACGCGCCCGCGTCACCATCTTCGCCGCCGAGGGCCAGGCCCGCACCTTTAACTATGTCGCCGGCGATGTCGGCATCGTCCCTAAGAATATGGGCCACTTTGTCGAGAACATTGGCGACGAGCCCCTCGAGATGCTCGAGGTCTTCCGCGCCGACGAGTTCCGCGACTTCTCCCTCTTCCAGTGGATGGGCGAGAGCCCTCAGCGCATGGTCCTCGACACCATGTTTGCTGATGACAAGGAGGCCGGCGAGAAGTTCTGGAACGTCGTCAAGGACGCTCACAAGGATGAGGTCGTCAAGCCTTAAGATGCTTGTGGATCTTTATACCTTTATTATTGTTATATATGGGAACATTACGCCATAGTTTGGAAAGCAAAGCAAAGCGTGTGAGGGTTTAGTTTCTAAGGGTTATAATTTGGCACGTTGAATCTCGTCTATAAGGCATCATCTATCTGTTACGTATCTCGACGATTTTTCCTTAATACAGTACAATTGAGCAAAAAGAAAAATGAAATCAGTTGAATCGTAACAATTCTTTTCTATCTTCTTCTTCTTCATTTCATCCTTCTCCTTAGGGATTTTCGCTTCAAAAAGTGTCACTATTGTCTAAGGGGACATGGGAACAAGCTGATTGCAACTTCTCCCGATTCTATCGGTCTCCAAAACAATTACCGGTCTACAGTTTTACCGAAGCCTATACACTATAAGGCGGATTGCTTTTGCCAAGGTGATGAGGATAATATTATGGACTGACTATATGGAGTTGCCCTGAGGCTACACTTTGTACGATATTGGAATGCAATCAGAGACCTAGAATGGCCTGGTAACTGAGCTCTGGCAGTCCGGCCCACTGCAAGAACGAAGCTCCAACCTTGTTATACCGCTCAACAGGCAGCCAGCTATCGACCGTCGTCCTCACAGGGCCCTTCCGGGACACAGGCCTGCCCTCAAACCTCTCCTCAATCCACTTCAGCCAGCGTGGCCGAGTGGCATCCAACGCGGGGACGTGCCCAACCTCGGGAACCACGACAAACTCCAGCTCGTTGTCCGGGAAAAGCTCCCCAGTCTCCTTGACGGCGGCCTCGGTCACGTTGAAGGCGTTGTACACATCGGCAGTCGCATGAATGACCATCAGTGGACCCCTGAAGTCTTTCCTTCCAGCATTCGCGAGCCTGCTGTAGGCGTCTGCGTACCAGGTATCTCTGAAGTTGGGAAGCTGGGGATCTTCGCCGGTGAGGAACAACTGTTGAGACACGCCGATGCTGCCTTCAATCTCATTCAGGAGCTGAGAGCGGGCAATCCCAGTCGGCGTCAGCCAGTCCTCCTGGCGAAAGCTGGGGAAGATGCCGGCAAGGTAGAGGCTGACCCAGGATAGGATGAACTGAGGGGGCCCTGTCAACGCTTCGACGGTCGGACTGCCAGAGATGGTTCCTCTATAACCATCGATAAGATCTCCAAACGTGTCCTCGTGGGCGGCAAGCTGTTCGGCCACGGACCACGCCACGCCGCCTCCCTGGCTGTGGCCCATCACCACGTACTCTCCGCTCAGCTGTCCAGGAAAGGCATGCTTGGCGGCGCGCATAGCATACAAGGCATCGGCGGCAGCAGCCGGCGAGATGAGGTACTGATGAGGAATGAAGTTCCCGTCCCAGGATCGCGAGATGCCGAGGCCAGCATAATCCGGCGCGACAACAGCATAGCCGGCCTGGGCAAGCGTGAAAGGGGCAGCGTTCGCATACCAAAGATCGCGGCGAGCAGAGGGCGCAGCATCCGTGAAGTGGCCCGAGGTACCGTGAGTCCAAACGACGGCCGGGGCGGTCGCGTTATCGCCGCCGCTGGTAGGAGAAGATTGGCCGTCGCCGAACTGACGCGGCTGGAAGGGCCAGAGGATGAAGGCCGAGGCGGGTATCACGGTCCCGTTGATGTTGGTGGTCGTGTACATGATCCGGGACAAGCCGGTCGTGGGCGGGATGACGAAGGACGTTGGATCCGTGTATGTCTGCACCTTGAGCACCTGGCCAGCCTTTAACGGGCCGGCGGTGTTTGACAGCGGAGGCAGAGTGTAGAATTCATCTTGGTGCGGTCCGCCGAAAGCAAGCTGGGACTGGGCGAACCTCGTGGCGTTCTCAATGCTCAGGGCAATCTCGTCGGTGAGCTGCGCGGCTGAGATTTGGGCTGGCGTCAGGGTGAAGGAGGAGTTGAAGCCGACGGACTGGAGCCAAGCGGGTGGTGTCTGGGCCAATGCCAGGGCTGCCATTGCAGGCAGCAATGCGATGGACGAATGCATGATTTGTTGATTGAGTTGTGTGCTCAGCAGTCGATACTATTGTCAACCTTTGGCATTGGTATTGATGTTGTGGGCAAAAAGCAACATGAACATCAACCGACATTGTCAGTCATTATATGCTTTTTTCCATCAAGCTACGCGCCGTTACGAAACCTGAAAAGAGGAATTCATCAACAGCAACCAAAAATCACCTAATCACCCGCAGATTACCAATCATAAACGCAATGCACCTCCATCCAGCAGATTATGAAGCATCTCCGGCCTCCCGACTTCCCGGGTACGGAGGTCAGTGACCGGAGCTCCGCGCTGTTGAAGTGGATCTCCGGAGTTCAAGTGGAAACGCGGGCTAAAGCTGCAGCATCTGATGGGCTACAGCTTGCGGAGTACGGAGTAGACGTTTACCATGTAAGTCTGATTCCTTGCATTCATTTGCGCAGTCTGCTCAAATTTCCCCCTTAATCTTCCCTTGAGATTTCTTACTAATTAGTGAAGATCTACTAGCCTCTTTTCCGCGGGATGTAAAGAATGGGGGTACTCCGGGAGGTTATTGTGTCGACATTGCCTGGATTCAGATAGCCGACGAGCCTGAAGATGCTGCTATAGCCGCTAGGAAGGTTGCTATGTGGGATAGCCAGTTGCTACTGCACCGACGGATGTAAGGAGAATGGCGGCTGCATGGTGTTGAAGACTTCAAGACGGCAAGGGTACACATCTGCCGCCGACGAGGAGGACGTGGGAGAAGTTGTTCTATGCTGGTCTATTCTTTGTTACAGAGGGATCTCGCTAATACATCTCGCTAGCACATCTCGCCATTTTTTGACATCATCTTGCCTTTTACAAAACGCTGCCCCAACAACCATGCTCAATTTCCGGACATGGCAAGCTTGGCAATCACCTCGGCCGAAGTGTCCCTGCCCGGCTTCACCTTGGTCTGCTCGCTAAGCTGCGCAGCCTTTTCCTTCATGGCCGGGCTGCCCGCAACCTCGAGGATGGCCTCGGCAAGGCAACCCGTCTTCCAGTATGGGCTCGTCTCGCGGCAGCCCCAGACGCCGACGCCAATCTGCTCGGCCAGCTGCGCAAAGTTGAAGAGGTCAGCCCACATTGGGAGCACAATCTGTGGCACACCGGCCCTGAATGTTTTTGTTAGCACGTGTGCGTATACGCAGATGTGAAAAAGGGCCGGCGTCGAAAACTCACTCTATCGATTCGTGGAATCCGTTGGCGCCTCCATGCGTGACAAAGGCGGGTGATGTGTCCGGACTGCAGCAGCGAAGGGGGATCAACGTTCAACCACCCCGAGACTCGCACCCTCCCCGTCTCCCAATCCCATTCCGTCCCGGGAGAGAGGTTATACTTCCACAGGACCTGGTGCTGGCTCTTCTCGGGAACCTCCTCGATTGCTCCAATCATCTGCTTCGTCTGGTTGATGCCGTAGGTGAAGGCGGTGCCCAGGTTGATCAAGATGGTCGACTGTTGCTTGACCCAGGCGGTCAGCTCCGGGTCCAGCTCCTCGGCAGGGGCGGGAATCAGGGTGATGGGCCCCGTGCAGGTGACGTTTTCCGGGACATAGGTCATGGGAACGGAGGCGCCCGGCGTGGTCTGCGTGATCCAGGGCACGTTTGGGCGATGCGTGCCGTAGAACTCGAGGGGGTTCAGGACGCCATTCTCGGCAAGAAAGGCCTTTTTTCCTGCCAAATCAGGCATTATGAATATGCTGTAGATGAATCTCGCGGTGAGGTACATGTTCATGGGGATGAGGTGCCAAGGGACAGGGTAAAGAAAATCAAACGTGAGAAATACCCGCTACCACTGCTGTGTAAGATAATTCACAATCCATGCTACCCATAACGCTGTCCACAAGCACACGACCGCTCCCAAAAAAAAATTCCTGGCCAAGATGTCTCCAGGATTGCCTCGCAAGGCCCAGGACGGCCCCCAGCCACGACACCGACGCCAGGACGCGTCTCCCCCTCCGGCACCACCCCGCTCGGCCCTGTGTTGACCTGCTCGCTACAACTTTGTTAATACCAGGCAAGATAGACAAGATCGCGTGTTACTTACCCAAAGCATACGGTGGTGTCGGCTGGGGGAGAGGCGTCCACGGCATCGGTGCCGGGCGTGGGGCCGCCGGAGCCTCGCAAGGCAATCCGGAGCAAAAGAATGTGATGTCTTTTGCCACTCTTAGTGCCTGGTAGATTGTGTGTAGAAGGGAACAAACTTACTAATCGGACATCTTTAAAATTAATTTTTTTTTTTTAAAAATATTAAAAAAAAACGATTGTCTATAATACCAATGTTAGCAAATAACAGCCTATAATATAAGGATCATAGGATTGGACATACTATAGTGTACTTGTGATACTCTAAAAAAGAGAGAAGAAGAAGAAGAAGAGAGTCAGAGGAAAATAGGGATAAATAGACATCATAACATTCGACATACATTGCTTGTCGACGCAAGTCCAGAGCTATCCAAAGCCTCAAGAGTTACGCAAAACCGTCAAGAGCTATCCAAAGGCCTCAAGAGCTATCCAGAAGTACTACCAAGAAATCTCAAGAACTACGTACCTAAAACTCCCAAGAGCTTTCCAGAAGTATAAATATCTAAAGCCTCAAGAGCTCTCGAGGGTTTTAGGTAGCTCTTGAGACTTCTGGATACTTGGAGTTCTGGATACTTGGAGTTCTGGATAGTTGGACTTCTGGATAGTTGGACTTCTGGATAGTTGGACTTCTGGATAGTTGGACTTCTGGATAGTGGGACTTCTGGAAAGCTCTTGAGACTTTTAGGTAGCTCTTGGGAGTCTTAGACAGCTCTTGAGACTTCTGGACAGCTATGCATAAGTCTCAAGAGCTACCTGAAACTCCCAAGGGCTGTCCAGAAGTATGACTATCTAGAGAACTAGAAGACTCAAGAGCTCTCGAGGGTGTTAGGCAGCTCCTGAGACTTCTGGATACTTGGACTTCTGGAAAGTACCTACTTAAAACTCCCAAGAGCTTTCCAGAAATCCTTCTAGGCAGCCGCCATTTCCTATGCCAATACTTCAGTGACTATCTTACGCGGGAGGGGGAAGGTGTATTTACGAGGAAGGTACGGTCGACTTTGATTCTTTTGCCCGACATCTGGTACCTATAAACTCTAATGAAGGCAGGAAGGAGCATCCTGGCATTGGCCCGTCAGGCCTGCTTGCTCTTGCACAACTTGACGGGCCATGTTACTCGTGGTAGTTACCCAGCGCAGCAGCAGCCCACTTCTATCGTCCCTTGCAGCCAAGGTCAAGAGCCAGTCGGTTATATCCTTCCATAACCGTGTCCCGTTGCTTCTTAATTAAGTGGTAAAGCCCTCTCAGTCTTCGCCCTCCTTGGCAGGAAATAAGTGCCTGTTCCCGCCGAACCCGTCCTTGACTACGAGGAAGTAGCCCGGCCAAGAGCACGAATACTGCCTTTGATCGTGTCTCTCTTCATGTCGCCATCTCGGCTTTCATCAATATCTTGGGCTGTCGTCTTCGTTCAGGGTGGGTTATCCCACTCAGACTCGTATCAAAATACACAGCTATGTATTTCGAAATTCTCATCATGCATATCTGTGCATGGTGGCTTTATGCCATGATGTGACTCATTACGATGAAAACCTTGATTGCTCTATTGAATTTTTATTATAGAGTTTGAAAGCTATTGTGGTATATGTATCTCGATCACATATCGCGATTACTACAAGAAGACTGGGCGTTTTATGGCTTTACGCGTATTGCATGGGAAGGAAGGAATAACAAACAAATATATATATATATCTCCATCTTCCTCCTCCTCTTCCTCTTCTTCTTCTTCTTTTCTTCCCCAGACAAAACACTATCTTACTACCGTAAGCCTAATGCGATCTTTCTTACATTTTCTTCCTCTTTTCTTTCTTTATTTCTTCCCTAGACTAACACCACCACACAACCGTAAGTCCAGTCCTATGATCCGTCCCGCCCTGTGGGTTGTCGTTGTTTATTGACATTATCATTATAGACTATCGCTTTTTTTTAAGATTCTTAATAAAAATATTAAAATTATCAAGATGTCTGGTACGGCGTTAGTTTATTGCGCTTTCACAACACACAATCTACCAGGCACTAATCGTGGTGAAAAGAGACCGTGTTCTCCTGGTGCGCGCCGTCTCTGGCAGCCCTGTTATAGCCGCCAGCGAGGACATCGAGGCTTGCGCTCCCCCTGCCACAGCCGTCACTAACGATATCGCTAGCATAGAATCGCAAGCACCTATTGGAGAAGTGGCTCAAGGAGGAGAAGCTTGACTGCTCTAAGCAGCTCGGTGATATGGTTCGTCCTTACGATATGCCTATGGCTTTGGCTATTGATCTCGAGGCCAACATCCCCCATAAAGTTATTGCCGGATTCGCCGAGACTGGTCGCTTCGCCCCCCAGACTCTTGGAGGCCCGTCTACGTCCGTCGCCGATGATATCGCCTCGTCTCCAGACTCTTAAAGGCCCGGCCACACCGATCACCGACGTAGAGCGATGCGCTCCCTCTCCCGGCACCCCCCGGGAGGAAAAGTAAGTGATGGTCAATTTTGTCAGTCCTGTCTAGAGCTGACAGTTTCATATAATATGCAGATGATCTTGCGACCGCCGGGGGGTCGGAGGAGGGAGCGCGGAGCCGCGTCGGTCTGGAGGGCCTCCAGGGGCTCTGGGAGTCGTCGTGTGAGACCTTGTCAGATATAAGGTGCAATAGTTAGCTGGCAGCTAACGGATTCGTTTTTGCCGTCACAGACCTCCTAGCAGGGGTTATATTGTTAGCGTTTTTGGCAGCGTTTGGGTTGGTTTTGGCTTTGTTCAAATTTTTTGCAAAACAATTATTTTTTAAATAATTATTAGCGGGTGTGGTGTATGACAGTGGAGGGGGTTGGTGTCGATGGGGGAGATGCGTTGGGAGGCAGGCCTGGAGGGCCTCCAAGTGCTCTGGGAGTCGTGGTGAGACCTCCTAGCAGGGGGTTGTATTGCTAGCGTTTTTGGCAGCGTTTGGCTTGGTTTTGGCGTTGTACAACTTTTTTGCAAAATAATTATTAGCGGGTGTAGTGTCCCCGTTTCATTCTTTACGTTTTCTTTGCTCGTGTCTGTCTTTTCATATGGCCATCTCGGCTTTCAAGTCAATATCATGAGGCTGTGAAGCGGCGGCGTTAAACTTTGGCTGCCTAAAGCTAACCTTTTTGCTGGCGAGTTTGCTGCCTCTTCTGCTCACCTATAAATTGGTTCCCTTTCCCCCTTCACTCTTTGTTCCACTCCTCCTTCCATTCATAACTCTCTCAGCTTCATCTAATTTGATCAACATTACCAACAGGATCTATATCCCCCCAAACTTCTCGCCTCCTAGTTTTAACACACTCTCTTGAGCTCCAACGTTTGGCATAATTTTATATTCCTATATTTACCTACCACAGCTCAGGTGGGATTCTACTCACGATGGCCCCATCTGATTCGAGCAAGGTTGAGAAGGAAGTGCCTCCTCCCGCCTATTACTCTCCTCGAGACGACTCCTCCTCTGGCGATGTGCATTGGGAGAAGAAATGCCCAGAGGATTGGATCCATGCTGGTTCCGTGTGCCTGAGAATTAACTTCAGGGATCTCTCATCGGGCAAGCCACTGAACTCGTCAACGGCTGATGATTCAGAATGGTTTGCATACATGTCCGTAGGGGCAAAGTGTTTGCCTCGGCTTATGAGACACGGTTTCCATTGGTCGACATCCAATATCATCCCCGAGCGAGGCTACATCCAGCTGGGTTACCATAATCGCCAGGACAAATGTACATGTGCTAGGATATATGAGCTAAAGGACCTTGCACTTGATCCAGAGTGGGGTGCGACGCTGGCTGTCTATACGAAGAACCGATCAACACTTGCAGCATTCAAGTTGAGCTGGCTATCCGTGGACGATGCTGTAGCGGCCAGCGGTTGGAATTGGGCCGGAGACCTTGTTTACTATTACAACGCAAGTGCTCCAGGAACCGCCTTGAACGCTATTTACGGCGATATGCCTTTGGAAGGATGGTGGCCTTGGCCCAAGAGGCAGAAGGTCGTGATAGGAGAGGAGGAGACCAAAGATGAGAAGAGCTCAGCCAAGAGTCTTATTGAATGTTGATGCGGATGTATATGCCCCTGCCTCATCCTCAAGGCGGGGCCACTGCAGCATTTGCCTGCCATCTCAGACTTCCTTAAGACGGTAGTGTGAATGGCTTGGTGCAGCCTGAATTTTGACCAAAGATGTTTGGAATGAATCTCAATGTGAGACGTCGTCGTCGTGTTTCTCCTAGAAATCAGTAGAGAAAATGTCAACTCATTCAAAATCATCAGACCAATCGAATATACTTACAACTTCCAACATGAGAAAATAATAGGTTTCATCCCCATGGCATCCCAAAAGTAAGGTCTTTGCAGTATAAGTTGGATTCGCCATTACTTGAGAGTAATAGTATCGAGAAAAACAACAACTTCGTCATCTAATCAACCATAAGAAAAAGCGATATAGCGTCACAATTAAAATTAGTCCCACCAAAGAAATTATACCATCTTCATCTCGCAAGCCTAGAGAAACATTTAGTCATTCAACAGTGACGAGGAGATCATCCGATATTTGTGCACCGGCGAGTGTACACCGGCAGGTGCTCGCAGCCTGCAACTGCCGCGCGACTCTCACATCTAAATATCACACGCGCTCTATCACTATTATTTTTCTGTCTAACGCGACTTAACTATTTAACAGACACTCGTATTCATCTTCTTGCTTTTCTACACATCTATTACTATAAAATATATACTGTACTACTAGTAGTTCGCATTATCGGAAGTACTTCACGACAAGCACTAAAATCAGCAAGGTGTAACTTACGATAATCAGTCTCCCTCATAAAGCTTTTAACTCGCTCTAGAGTATAGCCAAGCCCTATTAGCCATATCTAAGACGCACTAAGCTAGAAGTTTACGAGGATATGCGCTATAGACCAGCATAGCCCTAGCTATCATAATGGCGTCCGCGCTGTGAGTAGTAATAATATTATCTATCCCTCTCCTCTTTCTATCTCGTGCTGATTTTCTTCCAGCTGCCAAAAGTTACTATACCAGCCCACCCGTAGCAAGCAATAGCTAGCACGCCATCCGAGCAAATTATCAAGCTTAGCCCCGACGGTATAACTTATTTCGCCCCGTGGGCTCTAAGAGGCACCCGCGTCGCCAAGGTCCAAGAAGGTACTCGTCACTAGGATAGCAGTTGGAGCTCGCTTCAAAGGTATCTTGACAACGAACCCTTCGAGATCCGGCTGAAAGAACAAGCCCAGGCCGCCGCCAGGGAGGATCCAGGCAACGAAAAACTGAGGGAGGTCGCAAAAAGACACAGCGACAATTGCTCCAAGCAGAAGAAGATTCGAGAAATCTTAGATGGCCAGCCTCTCTAACCTTTTTTGCTAATGGGCGGCCGCGGGAAAAGAAAAAGAAAAAAGCCTAGGAAAGCGAGAGATAGAGAGAAAAGACCGAGCGGAAAGGGAAGGGGATTTGTGTCAAGGAAAATTCATATGTACATGGATCTAGGGGAGAGCTGAAGGGGCATTGGTCAGGTTTATGGAGCTTTTGGGTTCGGATTCCGGCGAGTCAAGATCTGGCGTTTACCTCATTGTTTCTGGGGTACGGAAAGTATGGCGGGTGAATTCACTTGGCAAGGTGTACACGCGTCTCTTCTCTCTCTCTCTCCTCAGGCCCCCCTGTATCAGGTCTCGTTGATCAAAGGGCCACGCGGCAATGGCAGAACTTCTTTTCAGGTCAGCAGGGCAGCATTCTAATTTTGGAACAATTGCTCATTTCTTTTTTCGCAGTCAAAGCACGCTTTTTCTTTTTCTCTTGCCGTTGAGCGGTTTAAAAAAGGTACTACTTTTGACGAAATGTCCAAATGTATAGATGCATTGCCGCCATCTGTAACATCATAGGTTACATACTAGGTACTGCCGTTTTCAGTATAATATGTGTGCACATGCATGCATCTAGTATCTGCCAGGTTCCCCGTTCCTCCCCTTGGAAAGAAATAGCCTCATGCGGATGTAACCCTCTTTCTCTCAGGAATAACACACACACACACACCCTTCTCCGGTGGAAAATCGGTGTTGTCAACTTACCGACAGCTCGCCGAATCTATCCCGCGACGTTTTATCTTTTCGGGAATTTTCCTTTTTTTGGAGTTGGAAGGATGGATTTAGACAAAAATAGGGTGTTCAAAGGCGACGCGAAGCTGGAAGGTAAATGAAGAGGTTCAACCTGCCACTGTACCTACTAATTACAAGGTGAGCTATTATTCAAGTTAAAAGTTGAACAAGGGAGTGTCATGGGTCTAAGCATGCAACCGTGGGAGATTGATGATGTGCCGTGTATTCTACGGAAGCTCTCCCTTATGACCTAGATCTGTCAGATTATTACTGACTATAATTTATTTTACGTGGGACTGTCTAATTTACGAAAGGTATCGCATCGAGCGAAAGATTGCCGAAGGTGGCCATAGCCTGGTTTACTCTAGTAGGCATTTTTCCTTTTTTTCCTTTCTCTTCTCTATTTTTCTCTTTCCTTCCCAAATAACACATATTATTAATTATTAACGTTCGATAGGAACCGACCTTCGAATAAGCGAAAGAGTTGCTATCAAGCTTGAACCCTATATTATGCAACCATCGCAAGTCCTCCCTAATAAATAAGAAGTATATAAAACGCTCGCGGGAGGAACCGGTTTCCTACGAATCCTCTTCGCTGGCGACGAATACGATTATAACGTTCTAGTGCAGGAACTCCTTGGCCAGTCCCTGCGAGATTTACACATCTACTGCAGTAGACGGTTTTCGCTTAAGACGATCCTCTTCATCGCCAATCAAGCTATTTCGCAGATCGAATACGTCCATTCTAAATCCTACATCCACCGCCACATTAAGCCGGATAATTTCCTTATAGGATTTAGTAAAAATATCAATGTGCTCCATCTCATCGACTTTGGTATATCTTGGATATATAATAGCGAGGATATACAACACCCGTGGCGGGGTAGCTTCGTAGGGACTGATCGTTTCGCGTCCCTCAACAGTCACCGTGGACTTAGTATGTATAGCGTAACTAGCTTCGAATTCGAGAGAGAGAGAGAGAGAGAGAGAGAGACGTAATTGCTTGATGTACTGACATGATTTCGCTGGGTACAGCTCAGGCATATGGCGATGATCTCGAGGCCCTCGGCTAAGTTCTCGTATACCTATTCAACGGCAGGCTGCAGTGGCAGGAAATCGAGGCTGAAGACTACGAGGATAATGCGCCGGCTATCGAGCAGATGAAGGCAGACTTAGCTATAGAGAAGCTCTACAAGGGGCTTCCAGACGAGTTTATCACCTATATAAACTATACACGTTTGCTCAAATTCGGAACCAAGCCTAAGTATGCGTACCTTCGTCAGCTTTTCCGCCGTGCGTTTCACCGCAACGGGTTCGAGTACGTCTACGACTAGACGCTCTCTCCCTTTTTCCTCATCGTCAATACGTAGAGGCCATGCATCGCCTTTTCCAGTAACCCCGCGCCCTGGAGTGGTCGAGCTATATGTACTAAACATAGTAAATGAGCCGCAACTAGTGCATCTATCTCTTGTAGATGTATTGAACGAACATGGTGCCTAGCAGGACAAACGCCATGGTGCTCGTACTAGGAGCAGCAGCGGCAGAAGACCCGGCTGCCCCCGAGCCAGCGGTTATAGGAAGACTAGCATCTCGGCGCATGTTACTCTTCAGGCATCCCACAAGGTACGAGGCCGCGTCCTCGCCCCTATCCTCCATCTCGTCCTGCTTGTCGTCGGACAGCTCGCATACCAAGGTGCACGAGTCGTAGACTATAATGGGCTTGTCGCCGCAGCACTTTTCCATGGCCCCTATAGTATCGTTAGACTTTTGCGTCTGTATGAACTTGAAGTCATCTTTAAAATAATCGCGAGATTGAGCTTCTCCATTTCTTTTTGGGTAAATGGCGTAGACTTGTTCGGGGGGGGGGGGGGGGTAATACTGCTTTATGTGCTGGGGCACACCAAAGGGGTTGGTCCGGATTTTTTTTGCCTTGGCGTAGGGTTTCTGTGCCCTTCACCCCTCGCATCACCTGACCTGAAGCGGATCATTAAGTTAGTAAGCGTGCATGCCAGGTCCACTTATTCCATGTTACAGTTGCCCCTCTACCTACTGGGGGGTAAAGCGCATGCAGCGCGCCTGCAAGTGATGAATCTTCAAGAGCATAGATTCGGGTAATGATGGCTTTAGTACAATAACCTTTTTCATGGGCCATGAAGTACTTATATGTGTACTACCGTATTTTCAAGTGTTCCAAATAACACACATGGTCTGAATGCTTTTGCTTCTAAACTTGCTAAATGACGAACGCTCCGGAATGCGGCCACTGACTCATTCATTAACATCCCTCCACCTTTCCACCACCTTCTTCTGTTAACAGGCTTGGAGCTGCCCACCTTGTGCAATGCGTCTTTATTCGTGGCAGAGCACCCGACTTACATTGTCGATAGTGGGGCACGGCGTCCGATCACGCTTTATTGTGGCTTCAAAGTGAGTCGTAGGATAATTTTTCAGAATTTTTTTTTCTCCCGCTCTACGTGTTAAAGATATCTCAAGCTCACTCCTCAAATTATTAGCATTTGAAGCTCAGGGTTGTGCACTTTGCGCTTCTCAACCAAGATGGCTTCCTCAGATGTTCCCAAGACCTGCAGGGTCATCACGGCTGAAACCATCTCCAAAGGTCTTTTGGCTGAGGTGAAAGAGACGCTTACCAAGATTCAGGAGACAGGCAGTGGGAAACCCACTTTGGCTGCTTTTTTCGCCAACGGTGATCCTCACGCTGAGAAGTATGCCGAATGGTCGAAGAAGACTTGCGAGGAAAAGTGAGTGAAACACTCATCTAAGCAATGAATATTGATTAGTGGACTAACATATACATTAGTGGCTTCAACTTTGACCTTCGCAACGTGGAGAAGGACTTACTTGAAGAGGAGATTATGAAGGCCAATGAGGATGAGGATGTTGATGGCATGATTGTCTACTACCCCATCTTCCCTAAGAACCCCTCTCACGATAAGTACGTCCAGGAGACGGTGGACCTGGGTAAGGACGTCGAGGGCATGCGCCACAAGCACCTACACAATATGTATCACAACATACGCTTCTTGGACCCGCCCGAGAACCGTAAGAAGTCAATCCTGCCGTGTACACCCTTGGCCGTAGTCAAGATCCTCGAGTATTTGCAGATTTACAATCCTGTTCTGCCCATGGGCAACCGTCTCTATGGCAAGACCATCACTGTCATCAACCGCTCCGAGGTTAACGGTCGACCCCTCGCAGCTCTTCTGGCCAATGACGGCGCCACTGTATACTCGGTGGATATTACTGGTGTACAACTGTTTACAAGAGGCCAGGGCATCAAGAAGCCTCGTCACCAGGTCGAGGATAAGGAGGGTTGGGGTCTGGAGCAGTGTCTACCCCTCAGTGACGTGGTCGTCGCCGGCGTGCCGAGCGAGAACTACAAGGTGCCCACTGAGCTGATTCGCGAGGGTGCCGCGTGTATCAACTTCTCATCATTCAAGAACTTTGATGGTCCGGCCGTCAAGGAGAAAGCAGCTTTCTACGTTCCTTCGGTAGGCAAGGTTACTATTGCTGTCCTTTTGAGGAACCTGGTTGTAAGTAACGTTGCCGCTGTTTCTCGGTGTGATGCGAGTGAAGGCTTACTTTTCGCAGCGTCTTATTGCCAACCGCCCAGCCAAGGAGCAAGCCAATGATAAGGCTCGCTCGGAAGCCTTCGTACAAGACTAGATCAGCCAGCACATAGAGCGCTGAGCTCAGCGCAATCTCAAATTAGTATCTACAAGTACGCTCGGCCATCGCCCGGAAATGGGGCTTCGAGTTGTATACCGGAAGTCGTTTGGTTTCATAGGCGAACGGGAGTTTAGAATCATGAAAGGAACACTATACGCTATTACTACGGGCAGCTCTTTACAGTATCGCAGCCATCATCCAGACTCATGCAATGCGAATGCATGTGAGAATTCTCAGGTCTTGACAAACAGATCATTATATCATAATAACGATAGCCGCTATGCCGAGTTCCCGGCCAGGATTGATGCGTTTCTACCCATGTGGTGGTGTAGCGGATTTTTTTTTTTTTTATCCTCTATGACTACTTAGTAGTAAACAGACTATCACTTGACTGCCCGAGGATCATATTGCTATAGCAGATATGCCTTGTCCCGAGTATAGACGGGTATCTCACATATTCCCTTGTCCGTGTGATTTATTACCTTCGCAACCCGCACACAGCGACTACTACTAGTACTACCGGAGTATGGAGTACATACGTACGTACAGGTAGTAGCAGTACTCTGTAGTACAAGTACAAGTAATAGATGGCATCAGCTGTGGTAGGAAAGTCCGGTCGGAGGACTTGGCGCCAAGACTTCAAATACAACATGCCCCTCCCGCTGCTCTCCCGAAGTGAAACTGCCAAGCCTCTTTCGGGACTAGGTAGACTGAAAGGGGTCGCATTTCAGGGTTTCCCGATTCTTGTTGAAGAAAAAAGAAAAAAAAAGAAAAAAAAAACCTTCCACTGCCGGCGACAGGATGGCAGGGTCAACTATAAAGTTTTTTGTGTGGTACGAAGTACTCCGTAGGGTAGTAGTTCTATTGCTAGTCAACCCTACAACGTGCAACCTGCAAGTTTATTCCTGCAGGTGCCCGCATATCTAATAAGACAGGTTCTCTTCTTTGCCTAATACTACAGTGTTACCGCACGAACGTAAACCTAAACCTGGTAAATTTCGAGATCTAGACTTCAATACCAAGAACTTGTCCACGGTACGGAGTAATGCGGTGTTGGTCAAGATAGCAATGGTTGACTCCAACCTACGAAGTACTTCTACAAGTAGCCCACCTACAACTAACTACTCAAAAGGGTCAGCAGGCATTATGGCATGGCGGGCTTTGCAGCTCACAGTTCCAAGCTCCAATGGCCATGGTGTCAATCCGTCACCTGGGCCAAGGTTTCTCGGCAAGCTCGCAGCCAAACGTGGTGCACCCTCTACTAAAGTTGTCCTCCACGGCCCAGCCTTGGCACGTCTCGGCGCCCTTCCGTGCTTCGCAAGCCATAAGATTCGCCAAGACGTACAAAGACCTTCGGCAGGCTGCTCAGCCCGCTAGCCCCTTGGGGGTTGTTTGGGAAGGGTCCTCTGTCCATAATACCTAGCGACTTTTTTTCTTCAGCAATGGAAGCGAGCGAGCGAGGATGAGAGAGAGACAGAGAGAGAGAGAGAGTGTGTGTGGTGGTCCTTCACGGCTATTTCTTTGGTGGGAACGATGGAACGCCTCTCCTTGGTACGGACTCACGGAGTACCAAGACTTTTATCGCGTTTGCTTTCTCTGATGGACTCCGATGCCATTATGGACCTTAGCGATGCACCGTTCATCTCACAGAGTCCCATCCTTGTTGTTACTACTCTCTGGCTAGGGACTCACTCTCATTTTCCTGCCTTTCCCTTTTCTCTTCCTTCTCCTCCTCCTCCTCTTCTTCTTCTTTCCCTTCTTTCTCTCTCAACCCATCTCTTAATATCAAATTTGCTAGGCTAACTCCGGGCATGGCTGAGCGGCTGAAGTTGCGCCATCTCGACCATTCGTCCGCTTTGCCCTATCCTTGGTCGCTCCCTCTACCTTGATAGCCGTACGGAGTAGTCGCACGGCTATACCTGCATCATCCTTAACCACGCCCGCTAGCGCATTCTGCTACCACGGCGCTGCTGCACCAACGACAAATCCACCAGCCTCGACCCAGCGAGACACCATTCTACCCTTCCCGCACTTTTTAAACTCGCTGCGCGTCTCTCCGGAGTCTGCCTGGGTACATACGTATCGCATGTGCCAGTGGAGGGGATCGGCGCTCGTCAGTGGACTCTCACCTATAGTTTTCCGGTGATCATTGCCCGTCTCTCTCCATAAGGGCCTCGATAACTGGAAGACGCGCCCGCCCGCGACGAGCGATGTCTGCGCCCACCGAGACAACGACAGACTCCCTACCCGAGCCGACAGGATCGCATTCAGGCTCTGCACACACTATTCCTCCGGCCGCATCACAGTCAACACCGCCACCGTCAACGTCGTCCGACTCGCAAGATGGCACCGACGAGAGCATCTACCCACCCATGACAACACGATGGAGCAGACCAGCGAGCTGTACGTGGACCTACAACATTGATCAGGAAACGCAACGGGGTGCGATTGCTTTCCTGGATATCGAGCCAGTCGTCAATGCGACCTCCTTGTCTTGCTACCCGGATGGCATGGTCAAGCCAGGCCGCACAGGCGTCTTCAGCCCAGGCACATGTCCCAGCGGCTGGACCACGGTTTCCGTCACCAGGAACACGAATCAACCCAAAGCTTTCGCGACAACAACGGCAGTGTGTTGTTCATCGTACGTCTACAGGAATCGCAGGGGCAAGGCACGCCAGTCACTAATGTTATAACCAGAGAGTACTCGCTCGACGGGCAATACTGCAAGCGCAGCATGGCAACACTTCTCGCGGTGCCAATTACCTACAACCTGACCGATTCTACATACGACATCTTCCACGACGAGACGAGCACCCTCCTATCCGGCACTCTCGCCGTGCACACAATCAAGGCTCTGTTTCGGGAGGAAGACAAGGAGTCCCTGGGATTGACCGACGAAACGGCCTTCGATGATGAAACTGCGTCGTCAGAACTCTCCTTGAGTGCGAAGATTGGCATCGGCGTCGGTGTCTCTCTCGCCGGTATACTATTCATCGGGATACTCACGTTCTTCCTGGTGGGCAAGCACCGCAAGAAGAACAAGAAGCGGAGGGAGGCCACGCATGAGCTCAGCCGTGTAGGAAGAGACTCTACGGGCTCGTGTGATATTTACGGTAGCAATAGCCGTGGGCACGAGGAACCGCCCCCACCGGCGTACGAGGTAGCCACAGAGACGGACAGCGGTAACGAAGGCGAAGAAAGCGATACCACCTCGCGAGCGGAGGAGATATCGCAGCTGCGAGCTCAGAAGGCCGCTATCCAGCGTCGCATTGAGGAGCTCGAGGGGCCGGAGACGGACAACGACAGCCACAGGAGGTAGATAAAGAGAGGGAGGTGGCGAAATATTTGCATAAGAGGCATGGATATATATATGTGTGTGTGTGTGTGAATATCGAGGGGTGGAAAAGGCCTTGTCATTTAGAAGCTACATGATACCACTTTGCACGACTTGCATTCGGACTAGGGATAGTTACGATTGACTTTTAACGAATCGACGGCCTTGATCTTTCTTCTAAGCGGATGCAGCTCCGGCGTGCTATCTTGACCTTTTGTGATCCATGACTTGGCCGTATACTGATAGGTTTCTACTGTATTGAATAACTTGTCTATAGTATCTTCTGAAACCCCTCTCATCCATATATAATACTATTGAATTATTATTATTATTATTCTTATTATTATTATTATTCTTATTATTATTATTATTCTTATTATTATTATTATTCTTATTATTATTATTATTCTTATTATTATTATTATTCTTATTATTATTATTATTCTTATTATTATTCTTATTATTATTATTATTCTTATTATTATTATTATTCTTATTATTATTATTATTCTTATTATTATTCCGCATATCGCTATCAGATGGCAGGGACAGTATTTTAGCTAATCTTCAATATCGGTCATTCGTCTATTTGAAATACTATTGTCAATTTGATGGAGCTATACCGATGGATGCGCGCGTGCAGATCTCAACCTGTTATAAAATACCTAGTACCTATTTATTATCATTTATATATGTTCCAGATGTGCCTTGATTTCGCATAATTGTCTGGGGCAGGTGCCATTTCTCTATCATTGCTCATTAGGTGCTCGCAACTTTTGGTTGTCAAAGCTTGTTTGTTTGTCAGGCTGCATGTACCAGCCCAGTTCGTTGTGGCGTTCGACTGCATGTACCCCCCTCTGATTCTTGTCAGCCGCCTTCTTCCTTCTTCGCAAACCTGTGCAGCCAACTTATCTGCATAAACTTTTTCTTGTCTCGTCTTACTTAATGGCCTCTGTCACTACTAAAACCTTGTTGCATCAGCGCTATTAAATAGAAATTTTCACCCTGTCTCTTCGGACCAGATCTCATCATCACCAGGCTCGCAAACCACAATGGGCGGCTACAAGGACTTCAACCGAGACGTCAAGGCAGCGCAACTATCTCACATCGAATGCGTTTCCAACGTTCGCAAGGGAGATTCCGATGGAGAAATCAGCTTCCTCTACTCTCACGCACAGCTATCTGAGCCCCTCGAAGTCCTAGCTCTAGCACAAGGTACGAAACAATACATCGTCCAAATATCGACCGACCAAGACTTACCCGTACTTTGCCACGATAGAAACTTCATCTTATCCGAAGAAGCCTTCATTTATGGTCTTTACAAGATCAGAGATATTGGAGAAAGACTTGGTCAAGACTCTGGAGAGAACTCAACGTCGTCTTGATGGCAAATCCATCGGGGATGTCATCGCCACAATCTCTCAAGCATTGACTGCCACCTTGGAAGGTCAAACTATCGAAATCGATGACGGAGATGAATTACGGTCCCCGAGTCCCAGCGACTCGGATGAGTGGGACGAAACCAGCTACACAGACAATGATGACATGGACTTTTCCGCCGATTTCGATTTCATTCAAGCACAACAGGAGCCTGATCTGAATGGTGAAGAATCAAATCAGATAACGCGACTACGTCAAAGGCAGGATTTCCAGGCAGTCAAGGAAGCAGGTTATCAGGTGGGAGTCTACGATATTACTCCTCAGGGGCCACAAATAGGCCATTTATTTTCCGTGGCTATCCAGGCTCGGCACTTGGGCTTGTCCGAAGATATGCTTCAGGCGTATAATATCCACAAGTCAGAGTTCCTTGTTCTCCTTATTAAATTCAAGTACGGGTACCCGTCCTTGTCTGACTTCATTCTGCCGGGACCGAGATCCTATGAGATCGCCACTTTCTACATGGGGAGTTGCAGGGCGCCAAAGCCCTCGCCCGCGTCAATCAACAGGAGTCTCAACATTACTCTAGAAGGAGGCACCGACGGAAACTCAGTTGTCGACGACGAAAGCCATGAGTTCGTTAAGCTTCACCTCATGAAGTCCATCCAGAAATCTCTGAACAAGGATTTACCAAATCTACTTCGTATCCGAAGGGAACATACTTGTTCGTGGGATGGGGCTCAAGCTCGCGTCTCGGAGTTGGAAAGATCATCACATAGGGCCGGAGTCGATTCCTCTGTTAAGGATCCCTTGTCGCAGACCGTCGTCGAGGAGAGAAATCAGTCCTCAGTCATGACAAAGTCCTCATTTCTCTTTCAGGATCACGCGCTAGACGAAGAAGAGGTCTTCAGTCTTCCTTTGGTAGCAATAGAGCTCGCTCTGTACAAGTTGACACGATGCGGCCAATATTGCGTGAACTGCGATAGGAAAATGGAATCAAAGTACGAATCAATCAAACCGTTTGTTTGTACTAATGCCTTGTGTATAGACCAGTACTTCTATCTCGGTCTAGGGCCTCCTATCGAGCACGATGTCCTATTCAACCCTTATGTTGTCGATTTGCTCGTTAGTTTGTTTGTCAACGCGCTGGCATGCAATACTATGCGTGAACGACCCCAGGGACTTCGCTTGAAAGTCGCCAACAATATGGGCACCAACATCAAAGCTCTCGTGAACCTAGCTAACAATACAGCTGACCTGGCCCATTTCGAGTCGGGGCACGAAAATTCTACCGAAAGATTATTACGTGTTGGGGAGAAAATTACCATTAAGTTTGGTGAGGATCATAATCGTAAGTGAACAAGACCTTTCAATAAGTTTTATGGACTCATAGAGGTTTTCACAGTGGCGATGATGGAGTGGTCTGTTTGCCGCGTCCTGATGATTGAACGGAGCACTCTTACATTCGAGGTCTTGGCGACGATAGCTACAGGCGACGAGAGAGAAACCGAGCCGACCCAAGCGACAATATTTCCTTGGAGGTATAACCTGGACGAGCTCAATAACGTAAATGCATCGTTTGCACTACTGTGTCTGGCCAATTCAATACCATCAATCCTCACTTTACGACAATACTTGATTCAGCACCCTGAAAAAAGCCTGTCCGAATATCTAGATAACGAAGTCTACAGACTTCTACATTGGATAGTGGCTTCGAATAGATCCTACATTGTGCAGGACGAGCCAGTCAATTCAGTCCTTGATGGAGAAAACTCAGGCGGCGGCACAGCAGTATCATGCCCTGCCACAAAGGTCTCGGGGCTCAGCCCAGAATGGATGCAATTTCGTTTTGTCCAAGGGTCACCGGAGAAGGAGTATCGATTCATCAAGGAGGTGCATGACGCCTCGTCGCTATCTTCCACAAGCACAAAGGCCCCAACCTTGTTCGCGTGGCATGGAAGTCCACTTCAGAATTGGCATAGCATTATTCGGATGGGACTCAACTATGACAAGTCGAGTCACGGTCGAGCATACGGAGACGGCGTATACTTTAGCCCTGACTCTTCCGTTAGTCAGGTCTATTTAGACCCGATAGTTACCAGTCTCAAGTCGGGAGCTGGTTCTCGTTGGCTCAACACTGAACTGAGCGTCACTGCAGCCATGGTTATCTGCGAAATTGTCAATGCTCCTGAAAGATTTGTCTCCCGAACCCCGCACTATGTTGTGAACAACATCGAATGGATTCAGTGTCGATATCTCATGGTCAAAACGGCTCCGACAGCCCGAGCCATCGTCGACCCCTTTCCAGGCCGACATGCTAGTTCACCGATGCAAAAGCATCTAGGCTATGTAGCCCAAGAACGAGGTCGCCGATTATTCATGAATGGAAAAGATGTGCAGATTCCTCGGGCTGGGATCCCCGAAGCTCGACGCAAGGCTCTTTACTCGTCAAATACTTGTGAAACTCTTCTTCAAGGAGAGGCTGAAAACACGCCATTGGAGGGCAAGGATATTGACGGTGTTCTCGGATTCCGAGCAGAGGAGCCAATAACTTACTTAACTCACTCCCCCTCCAAACGGCGTCGGAAATCTCTTCCCAGCGTACCTCAGAAAATGACGTCTGCTCAACATGGGCGAAAGAGCTCCGGGCCTGCAGGAACCCCAGAGGCTACTCTCAAGCTCCAAAATCTGGACAATACCCTCATTCCACGACTGCCAGCGCCCGTCTGGCAGACAACCGCGCCTGGAACTTTGAAAGCTCTATCGAGGGAGGTGAAAGTACTGGAGAAACTTCAGAAATCCAGTGATCCGGCGTCCTTGGGCTGGCACATTGACTTTGGCAAATTAGATAACCTATTCCAATGGATTGTACAGCTGCACAGCTTCGATGTGGATCTTCCCTTGTCCAAGGACATGAAGTCTCGAGGTGTTGACAGCATCGTCATTGAGCTGCGATTCGGTGCAAACTTTCCCATGTCCCCTCCTTTTGTCCGTGTCATATCGCCACGATTTCTTCCGTTCGCCCAAGGCGGAGGTGGGCACGTCACATCCGGGGGCGCAATATGCTCCGAAATGTTAACTAACAGTGGATGGAGTCCTGCCATGAGCATCGACAAGGTCTTCCTTGAGGTACGTTTGAGGATGAGCGATATGGAGATACCTGCACGGTTGGATATCAGCTCGGCATCCAGATCCTATGGAGCTGGGGAAGCCATGGATGCGTACCGTCGGTCTGCAAGCGCCCATGGTTGGAAAGTGCCGGAGGACTTTATAGGCATCGCGCAGTGGACCGCTTAAGTCTTGTCTGCATTTACTGGGGTAATAGTGGTGAGAGGCAGGTATCAAGAAGCTTTGAAGGGGTGGCGTTGTTGAGGCCATCTTATTGTGGTTTTTGGGTTGTTATTGTTATTATTATATGTATATATATGTGTGTGTGTATATCTGATTAAGGATGAAGATTAAAAGAAGGCTGCGGGAGGCTACGCTTTATGTATACTATAATAATAAGACTTATCAATAAGACTTATCAAGGTATTGAAAACCTTAATAATCTATTAAGTCGTTATTATTATATTCGTGTTATAGATAGTTGTATGGTTTGAAGCTATAGGGATATATATAGCTCGATTGTGTGCTACAAGGCTGAAGCCTCGTATTGTATTTGACAAGACTGGGCCTTATAGCTTCACGCTTATTGCGTAGGGATTCGGAAAAAAAAATTAGCTAAATTTAATGTTACGTCCAAGAGGCCCAAATGGCATATATTGATATCTACCGTTGAACCTGGCCTTCCAATAGAACAAAATTCGAGCATTCGGCAGGTAGAGTGCCTAGGTTGAAGGCAGCCAGGAGGCCGATGATGCAATAAACATGATACCGGTGCATATACTATAGAAAAAGGAAAAAATGGTTCCAAGTAGCTCTTTGGCCTACGATGATGAATGACTATGACCTGCCCAGCCCTCCCTCCTTTTTTCCCTTTCTTTCTATAGTGCAGTAGATAGTAATTTTCAGTCCCCGTCTAGTGGACGGTGGTGGGATATAAAGGGGTCATGTGTTAAAATGAGTTTACGAAAAAAATAAAAAATAGCCTGCCCGTAAACACCTGACCCTGTGCCGACTTGGAAAATTGATGCTTGTTATTTCTTGGTTTTGTTTTTTTCCCGCTCTCTTTGGGGTCCAAGGATGGACTACACCTTCGAATTTATATTATTCTGTTCGCTTGCCTTCGTCGCTTGTCATTGTGCTTTTATGACGGCCAAGGTATCACGCTTAGCTTGTCAGCGATGGAATCTGCACCGCAAGCTTTCAGTTGTACTGGAAAAGCACGCTAATAGACTCTCCGTGATGCACCCGGCGAATGCTCTCAGCAAAGACGGGCGAGATGTCGAGGACATCCAACTTGGGGCACCGGCGGCGGTGCTCCGCCTGGGGAACAGAATTCGTCGTGATGATGCGGTCGATGGCCGAGGCATTGATGCGGGGGATGGCGTCGCCGGAGAAGACGCCGTGGGTGATGAGGGCGTAGACCTTAGTGGCACCCTCGCGCTTGAGCAGCTTGGCAGCGCGGGTGATGGTGTTACCGGTGTCGATGAGATCATCAACGAGGATGCAGACGCGGTTCGAGACATCGCCGACAAGCATCATGCTTGCATTGCGATTTTCGCTGAACTTGATGGGACGGCGCTCCTAGAATGGTTGTGAGAAGAGTACTTCAAGGTTTGGTTTTTTTGGGGGGAAGGGGGGTCCTAGGGGTTGTTACCTTGTGGATAAGGGCAAAGTCGATATCCAATGTGTCTCGGAGGAGAGAGGCTCGCTTGGCGCCTCCAGCATCAGGAGAGACCAGTACGGCATCCCTCCACTCGGGGATGGATGACTGGATGTAGCTCTGGATCAGAGGCTTGCCGTAGAGGTTGTCGACAGGGATATCGAAAAAGCCCTGGTACTGAGGATCGTGAAGGTCCATGGTAATGATGTGATCGGCCCCGGCGCAGGTCAGAAGATCCGCAACGAGCGTGCCCGCGAGGGCAACCCACTGCTTGTACCCCGGTTTCGGCTGGAAGCCGGTGATGTTCTGCTGGTTCTCGTAGTCGTGTTTGGTGAAGATGCGCTGGGTGCCGTGGCCGCCATTGCTGGAGCTCCCGGTGTCGGACCGCCGCGGGGGGAGGTAATCGCCGTTGCGCTCGCTGATTGTGCTCTTTGAGAGCTTCTCGGCGAGGTTGGCGCCGCCGTTGACGAGGCCGTGGCTCCGTGGGCCGCCTGGCCGAGGCGTCGCAGGGACACTCTCGAAGGTGTAATCCTTCTGCTGCTGCTGGGCGCCCGCGCCGTTGGTGCTGCCGTTCTGCTGGGCACCCGAGAGAGGAGCACCGGCCTTGTTGTAGGGAAAATCAGGCTGGCGAGAGTAGGGGAAGAGGGGCACGACGGCAGTGACACGCTTGGCCGAACCTGTCTTGCAGGCCGAGATCATGATGCAGAGCTCAATGAGATTGTCGTTAACGCTCCCGGAGCCGGACTGGATAATGTAGACATCCTTGCCTCGGACCGAGTCCTTGATCTCGCAACGGGACTCGCCTCCAGAGAACTTGGAGAGGATGCGGTTGCACTGAGGCACACCGAGGATATTGGCGACGTTGTCCGTGAGCTCGGGGTGGGAGTTGCCGCCCAGCAGAACGATGTTGCGAACCATGATAATGGTTGAGCTGTGTGGTTCGTGGGTTGGGGTTCTTTTTTCGGCTATCGTGCGGTAAGAGTCGGGATTCCGGCGATGTTGTCGTGCTATATATAATTCGTGGTGGGTATAATAGTCGCAGCAAGGCCAGCGGTATCGATTTTTTTTTTAATATATATTCTTCTTCTTCTTTCAGCCTTGTAGAGGAGAGTTTTCGAGAGGGAAATCGCTTTCGATCAGAGCCAAGGCTTGATCCTGTGGGAAGAAAAGGCGAGGCAGAAGCCAGGCAGCTGGCCGAGCAAAGGAAACCAAGCTGTCGTCGTTCTTTTGATTCTCCGAGACAAAAAAAAATTATGTTAAAAAAAGAAAGAAGAGGCGGAGGAGAAAATGCGGGTTGTGTGTGGATGTGATCGCAAAAAAAGCCAGACAGGTGCCTATGGATAGGCTGACGAAGAAATCAAGTCAATGGATCGGTCAAAAAAAAAAATAGGTCTGCGCCGATTCGTCCGTCTTTTTTTCATGGAAACTTCAATCCACCCCGGATAAAGTAATACGGCACAGAGTTACAACCGGTATCAAAAGTAGAATCCTTATGGCGGATGTCTCCTGAGGGGAGAATGGCACTGACTCTAGAATTATAGAAGAACTGAATAATGAGCTGCTCGCGGGGTACAATTATTAGGTTTCCCATTCTTCCTTTCACAGCGGGACTTGGCCGTCTCTCAATGACTTTTGCCTGCCTTTTTTTTTCAAGGGAGAAGCAATAGCTGGGAAAGGCTGCAAAAGTTTACAGTCAATTGCTTACCTGTACTGCATACCTACGTCACGGCCCCGATGCCCGATGTCGGCACTAGACGCAGGAAAAGATTAATACTTTCGCATAAGCACATACTCTGTATGTAAGTCAGTAAGAATGTGTATGGTTTGGTATGACCAAGTTGGTTATTCACCAAATCATCAACAAGGTCAGCTATTTGATGCTTTAGCTCGGATGTCGCAATTAGCGGCGTGAGTCAGTTTTTTTTTTTTGCGCCTTTCTTCTCTAGCCGAACTCACGCGCCTTATTTTGCCGAATAGCGGGTAGAGTTGGAGAAGAAAAAAGTCATGGTGAAGGGAGAACGACCGCCCAGATTTCCAATGGACAAGGCGTCCAATCCCCCTACAGCTCGGCCTCTGAAGCCGCTGCAAGGCAGGCGCTGGATGGTGGCACAGCGCATGCGGCTACTGTAACGTGCTGCGACCCAGTGGTCGTAGTGGGCCAGGCTTTTCTATTGGTAGTGGATGTACGGAGTGCTTGGCCCTGAGGTGAAACAATACTTTGCGCTCTTTAGGTGTACATTTGGGTGAGGCAAGTTCAAGATATTTGTCCCCCCTCTGTGTTGGGTGCTGAGCCTCAGGTGGTAGGCGCTATAATACACCCAGCGGACCCGAGCCACATGGGTGCTTTGCTCTCTCTACGCCTCCAACTCCAAGTTGCAAGCAAAAATTGT